>PVIY010050599.1:0-16107 GCA_004026745.1 Myrmecophaga tridactyla
GCACACGCAGTGCCGTGGAATGTGATATTACGTGTAAAGGCACACGCAGTGCCGTGGAATGTGATATTACGTGTAAAGGCACACACAGTGCCGTGGAACATATTACATGTAAAGGCACACACAGTGCCGTGGAACATATTACATGTAAAGGCACACACAGTGCCGGGAAACATGATATTACGTGTAAAGGCACACACAGTGCCGGGAAACATGGTATTACATGTAAAGGCACACACAATGCCGGGGAACGTGATATTACGTGTAAAGGAACACACACCGCCATGCAACGTGATTTTACAAACACGGGACTGGGAAGCAGAGAAGGCTCGTGACAGGCCACCATTGAAGGGCCTTGAAGAGTCAGGTGGAGGGTTTCCCCAGCAGGAGAAGCATGTTTGCATATCTGAAGTGTGCGCAGTGGACACTGTGTGGGGAGGTTCCAACCAGAGCTGTTCGGGGGGCCGAGGCAGCGGCGGCGGGAGGAGACGGGTCCTGGGCCTGGCCTGAGCTCAGCCCGATGATGAGCGCGTGAGGTTTGCAGGGCCCTGGGAAGGCGTGGGTGGCAAGAACGGGGAGGCCCAGAACTCGCCGTCACACAAACACTAGTTACAGATTCCACCCCAGTAAATGATGGCCGCCTCTGTGGCGTGGATCGGAATTGGACACACTTATTTGTTCAGCAGACACCGCAGGAAAGTTGGGCAGGCGTGCATGCGGGAAGCAAAAGCAAGGGCCTGGAGCTGGGCGCTGGAGGCCACGTCTCCACTGCCTGCCCGTGCGGCCCAGGGCAGCTCATCCCATCTGTGTCTCGGTTTCCCCATCTGAAGATGGGCGGGAGAGCCCCAAGGTGGGAAGCTCAGCTGCCCCAGGGGTCTTGCATAGCCTAACTGTGGGCCAGGCGTTAGGGACGGGTGGGGACTGCAGGCCACGCCACAGCGACGCTGGATGCACTCAGAATTTACACCTGCTGAGCTGAGTCAACAGCACGCAGGCACCCGGGCGGCATCTGGCCAGCAGAACCAGTTTGTGACCCTGAACTAGTGAATTTCATTTTCAACGGCTCTAGGGGAGCCCACGTGTCAAAAATAATCCTATTGTTCACTCTTTCGTAAAGTGGGAAAAAACACTTTTATAAAGCAAAGAACCCTTTTTGTTGTAGTCTTCCCTATAATTCACGACCTTCTTTTGTTTCAATCACTTGCACTGAGTCCAAGAATAAACTCTTCCAAAGGTAGGAGCTGGGGGGGCGTGGGTCAACTGTGAGGCCTCGGGGGGGGGGGGCAAACGTCACCCCTCGCTGCAGCCCAGGAGAGGGGGACACACCAAGCTTTCTGTCTCCCCCTTTCTCAGTCCTGAAAGCAGATGATCTCACCCAAATATTTATACACAGATGATTCACTTCTGTTCCCTTATGATGTCAGAATTTTGCAATAGGGAGGGACCCAATTCACAATGGGCCTGCCACCCCCGTGGTGCCGCTGAAGGCATGTCTGCGGCTAATTATAGCACCAGCCACGCTCAGAACCGGGAAATAGGCAGGGGTGGGGGGAGGGCACAGAGGTCACATTTGGGGTGGGGGTGTTCACGTCACCCTGCCGTCCCCCAGCCATGGAGGCCATGGGACGTGGCTCAGCAAGAGAAGCTGCTCTCCTGGAGGGTCCTCAGAAAGAAAGAAAAGCCCTGAAAATCTTTCATTTTGCCAAACCATTGATGGAGCAGCTTCCTCGGTAGACCGTGGAATTGCATGGTTTCCGCTCAGCTTGCTCAGAACATATGTTTAAGAAAGATGTAGGTACATTAGTGTGTTGGAAATCTCAGTGATATGGCCAGAAACTCATTCATTCATTCTTTCAATCCACTAGGACATTTTAGGTTCCTCCTTGTGTGCCAGGGACCTAGGATACGTGGGCATCTCAGGGACTTCGTAGTCTGGACATCCCACAGCTATGGAACCTCCTAAGTCTAAGTGAGGCGGCGACAGGACCGGACCAGGACTGGACATGAAGGAGGTGACGTTAGTTGCATTCAGTCATTCGTTCATCAAACAGACATGCTTGATGCCAGGCCTGGGAAACAGCAGAGACTTAGACACCTTGCCTGCCCTCAGAGGACCTGGAATCCAGTGGAGGAGGTGACTGTGAAGGGAGTGAGTGCCAGCACAGTGCAACACCCTACAGTCAAACTCTTTCAGTCTATTCTGGTAACTTCTGTAGTGGGTAAGCACAGGGGAGGGGCCTGGGGAGGCACAGGGCTCAGGCTAAGTGGTATTTGCTAGCTTAGCTGTCCCGTAATAAACCACATGTGCCGGTGTCCCCTCGTGGAGTCCCCTCCCTGGAAGGTCCTGGGCTTGGCCATGGGAATAGCCTTTTCAAGCCGGTGAGCTGTGGACAAGGACGATGCCAGCTGCACTTGATATGAGGACTTGCCATTAGCCCACCCACATGCCCTTTTGGAGTTCTTCCTGGAACCCACTGCCATGCTTTAAGGAAATTAAATCAGCCACCAGGAGAAGACTCGAGGCCCTGGCCAAGAGTCTCAGCGAAGCTCCCAGCTGGTGGCCAGCACCAACCAGCCACGTGCGTGGTGCAGCATTTAGCCTCACCCAAAGGAAGGGCAGGCCTTCGCCCTTGGCTTCCCGGACACAGGAGGGTCTTCTTTACTGGGGATCACGGCTCATACCAAACAGTCTGAAGACGGGCCACACTCAACAAGATACACGTGGGGGGCGGCTGCCGTGGCTCAGCAGGCAGAGCTCCAACCTGCCGTGCTGGAGGTCTAGAGTTCGATCCCTGGTGCCTCTTGCCCATATGCAAATTAAAAAAAAAAAAAAAAGATACACGTGGGGGCAGCCAGGCCAGAAAGGCCAGCAGTCTGCTGTAGAGGAGAACTTCGCATCACACCCAGAGAGGTGAGACTCAAGGGTGAAAGCAGCCTCATGGGCGATCAGGGTAACAGAATCCCAGTAAATCGCTGAATACCAAGGTTCGGGGAAGCATCCGGGGTTCGCGACACTCCGTGTGTATCACCACACTGGGTCCAGGAGAGTCACGTGTCCACCAGGAGAGGACAACAGAAGCTCTGTGTTTGGGAGCTCTGCGAGTCCTTCCATGGATTCTTGAACCAGAGGGTGGTTTGGGGAGCCCCCGAATGTGCGACTGTGCCATAGGTGAGGGTGGGCAGTCCCATGTGGACTGTCCCTAGACTTGGCGGCTGCTGCTCATGGCACTCGGCGAGTGGGGCCGTGGGAACCCTAGCCTGATGCGGGCTGGTGTTTCCACGACAACAGATAAACCAACACAAGGAGCCTCCATGGCTGTGCAAAAGCTCACCAGGCCCAGGAAGAGGGACAAGGGCTCTTCCCAGTGCAGCGGCAGGAGCTAGTGCAGCAGATTTGGGGACCAGGGAGTGTGGCCTGGAAGAGGGGAGGCAAGGGGGCCCTCATGAGAGGACGTGTAGGCCAGTCCGGGTCTCCGGGAGTCCGCAGGCCCCATGACCCACGAGGTGGCCTCTCAGGGCCGCATTTAGTCCCATGCATGGCACTGCTGGGAAAGGACCAAAGCAGAACTAGCCAAGGCAGACAGGACAGAGTCGTGGACACCGCGTGCCACTTCCAGGGGCCTCTCCTGGTGGCCGCACACAGGACACACGCCATCCTTCTAGGGGTGAGTTGTGGTAGCTTGTCTGAGAAGTTATCCCAGGTGAGATCCTTGGGAACTCAGGGCCCTGCTGGGGGCTGATCACGTAATACCCTCAACCCTACCCCCACCCCCCACCCCCGCCTGCCACGGCCCCAAGCGGCTGACTCCCAAAAGGAGCCATGTTCCATGTGATCCGTGTTGTTTCTACAAACCATTAAGGCTCAGGGGCTCCCTAATCCACTGATGGTGGGAACCCTCTGCCACCTGAGCCCCCAGCCACTGGCCACGGCCATCCTCAGGATGAGCAGCCAGGCCTCCGCGGTAGCCTTTCTCTGCACAGAGGATCCATGGCTTGAACTGAGAGCAGCAGGGGGACGCTGGGCTATTTTTGTTCATGGAGAGATGTTATTTCATGGAAGGTTTTCACAAGACCTCTGGGGCAGCAGGTGGAGGGCGGCTCAAAAACGGGAAGAGTAGGGACATTTCCCCCAGGAGGCCTCCCTGCTTAGGAGGAAGTAGGCAGCAGAGTGGGGAGGGAGAGGAGGGGACAGAGGAAACACCGGGACCTGTGGGACACTCGGCACGAGCTGGGGAGAAAGACCTCTGTGCTGAGGCTGCTGCCTGCGTTCTCTGGCCCTGGAAAGCGCTGACCTGGCAGCCCAAAGGTGGTGTTTGCATGTGTGCCCGTGTGCATGTGTGTGCGTGTGCGTGTGCGTTGGGCCATGTCCCATCTCCCGTCCTCTCCTCTCAGCTCACCAGAGTATGCAGGTGAGCGATGAGGAGGGCATATGCTGGGCTGTGTGAGGGCAGGTGGGAAGGGGCCGGATCAGTGTCCATTTGGGAGGTAGACTCTGTGCTCCAGAGGCTCGGTTGTCCCAACAAGGCCTGCCCCTGTCCCACCTCTTCTCTCCCCCCATGATCCAGGGAGGAGTCTCCTGGAAGCCAATGGGGCCCGAGGGCTCCCCTAGAGCCTCAGAGCTGGAAGGGAGTTGGGCGGCTGCTAGGTTTCAGCTGCTTCCTGTGTGTCCTGGGGACCAGCGGCGTTGGTATTTTTTGGAAGCTCATTAGAATTGTTGACTCTCGGGCCCCAGCGGGAACCACCGGACTGGAACATGCAGTGTAGCATGATGCCCAGGGGATTGGCCAGGATGGTCCGGTGTGAGAAGCCCTGCCCTGGGCTGGGTGCTGGGGGCAGCGTGGCTGACGCGCCTGGAGCACAGGGACTCCAGGCCAGGTCCTCTGCCCTGCTGCCTTCTAGCTGTGCCTCCTGGAGCCATTCACTTAATCTCTTCGCACTTCAGCTTCCCATCCACACATTGGGGAGAGGAAGTGCCTCCTGTGCTGGGTTACTGTGAGATGAAATGAGCTATTGCTTAGGACGGGTTTAGAGCAGTGCTTGCCACAGAGCGGGTGCCTGGTGACCTCAGTGTCGCCCCTCAGCCTCAGTGCACACGGCCCCCCGCCACCCGCCACGCGCACCCACCCAGCAGGGTGCCCACCACTCCCAAACCTGCGCCCTGCGACGCTGTGTCGGGGTTGAAGTGTGCTCCTGAGAAGACCAGCACCTGAGGATGCGACCTGGTTAGGAACTAGGGCCACTGCAGATGGAATGAGTTCAGAAGCTGACACACCGGGGTAGGCACTTAATCCTATTAAGTGTCCACATGAGAGGAGGAGAGACACCGAGGCAGAGTCACATGGAGGAGAAGGCCGCGGGAGGGAAGAGGCCCAGAGCAAGCTGTGAAACACCAAGAACTGGCCACCGCCACCGCCAAGGAAGAGGCAAGGAAGGGTCCTTCCCTAGAGCCCTGGAGAGGGCACACAGCCCCGCTGCCACCTCGATTTTGGACGTCTGGCCTCTGGAACCGTGAGACAGCACCGTCCTCTCCACCGGGCATGTGGCAGTTTGCTACAGCAGCCCTGGTGGAGACAGAAGCCACTGGTAGCTCCTGCCCCTGGCTTCCAGGTGTCTCCCAGAGGTGACAGAAGGCGTTTGCTCCCTCGTCCTGGAAAGTGGCTCCCTCCCCAAGGCTTCTCGTATGCAGGTTAATTGGTCCCATCCCGGCAGTCCCCCTCCCCTGTAGGCCGTGGCTGCGGCCCTGGCTTGGGTCCCCTGATTACAGCAGCCTATCCACGCCCCTTGTAAGGAGCACTGCCCACAGCAGTCTCGGTACCTGGTGGGGGGTGGAGTGGGTGCTGGACCTGCTGTTTCTGCAGACCCAGTCGAGTGGCTGGCAGTGATCGCGAGCCACCCACGGGGGCCTGGGAGCAGAGGCAATGCCACCCTGGCGTCCAGGCCAGCAGGCAGGAGCTCCCTGGGGGAAAGGCCAGACCCTTCAGTGCACTCCCCACAATCATGAGTGTCCTCACCTCTCCAACTGCCTCAGATGCTCCTGGTCGCAGGTAGGACCCCCAAATGTTGGCTAACCCCCAGTGGGAAGGACTCCACAAACTGTTCACCACAGCCGGATTTAGAGTTTCCTTTTCAAGTTTTGCCTGACGTTCTTGAAATTCCAATAAAGTAACTCAAGCACCTGGAGATGATAATACTAATGATGATGATCCCAATTAGAGGAATGTAACTAACCGTTTGGGGACTTGGTATGTTAATTACTGTTGCACACCCGACGGGCGTTATCTCACTCACCCTCACGGAGTCCCGAGCACAGAGTGATTTTGACAGGACAATGTGGGTCAGACCTTGCCCAGCAGCCGCCCCTCTCCAGGTGGCTGCTGGGTTTGCCTGCCAGGCCACAGGCCCTTTTTTGTGATTATTGGTGTAGAGAAGAATTAAAAGGATCTGCAGCCTCTTCCAGAAGAAAGCGACTGGTCTCAGAGACCAGAGAGAAGGGTGGAGAGAAATGGGGGAGACAAGGGAGAAAGCCAGCCCAACACTGAGATTAGAACAGTAGAGAGGAGAGGTGTGGGGAACAGGCTGCCCTGAGGACACGGAGGGTGTTTATGGCACTTTTGCTGTGTGTTTTACTGTAGCTCCCCTTGGCCACCTCTTTGGGAGCCTTAATGCACACTTCAGTTTATTCTCAAGATTTTTTTTTAGCTGGAAGCAACACAGGGCTGAACTTGATTCTAAGGTAGCCCAGATTTCATTACATGACACGTTATCGTCCCAATTTAGAGATGAGGATGTAGACCTTTGAGAGTTCATATACCTGGCTGCAGTAGAAGTTGGACCTGCCATCCCTTGAGCGGTCTGCACAGGTGGACAGCCAAGCACCTACCGAGCGGTCTGTTCAAATGAAGACTGAAACCTCTGCAGCTTCCAGGCCCCTCCAGGTCCAGGGCCTCCTTCTAAATCCCACACCAAGGTGACTCCAGAACTCATGGGCTGCAAATACCGTGTTGTTCACTCTTGTCCTTGAAATACGTTACCCAAATTGTCCCTTAGTCTGCCTTACTTCCGCTATGAACTACACTCACGTCCTGGCACTTGTCACTGGCTCCTGGGCCACGCACTGTCCTTTGCCAGGCTTGGCCCTGACGCCAAGCCCAAGACTGTGCTGGCTTGTGGGAGGCAGACTGGCTTGGAAGAGAGTTAACTCTTTAGCCCCTCCAACAGTTGGCGCAGGAAGTCATGCCCGAGTTACTCGGTCCAAAAGTAATCGTTTACTGAACTCACACTGGGAACACAGCACACACTGCAGACCACTTTCCTGCCCTCGGAAACCCTCCTGGTTTTAATGCTCTATTGTCACAAAATTAAGCATCTGTGCGCATCTTTGCATCATCTTACTTGATCCCAGGTAGCAGATGGGATTCTGGCAAGGCGATGGTGAAGAGTTTCAACTAGAGAGATAGAAACGCCTGACCAATAAAAAGAGGGAAGGAGTATCTTATTATATAGTAATTCATGCATGAGAAAAATAGCTTGCCAATCGTTCAATGTCCCATATTTCTTTCTAGATATTTTAGGTATATATGAAATTCTTGTGTCCCCCTTCCTATTCTACTCCCCAACCTTCCTCCCCCGAATCTGTTATTTAACATTCCTACACATATATTTGTATATTTACTACATATGACTACATCCTAAAGAATACATGGATCATTTTGCATGTTTTCTAACTTTTATATGAATAGTATCATGTACTATGTAACTTCTGCTACTTACTGTTTTTACTCAATGATCTGTTTTTGAGATTCAGCCATGTTAATCCATGTACCTCTTGTTCAGTCATTTCGCCTGTGTAATGGTTCATTTTGTTAACATTTATCTCCTGTTGTTGGGATTTAGGTTGGGTCTAGGTTCTTTCCAACTAAAGCAATACTGCAATGAACAGTGATGCGGTTGGGTGGACCAGTGTGGAAGAGTTTCTAGGATGCATACGTGTGTCGGAGGAAGGAGCTTTTCATATGACAATTTCCTGGGTTGCATTTTGCGTTTGGGAATGGCAGCCACGGGGGCATGAGATGTGCACAGCAGCTGGCCTCGGGCCTCCCCGTGGGAGCCTCTTGTCCTAGGAGGGGCCATGCCCGCCCTTCAGCAAGACTGTGGCCCTGACGTGTTCTCCCTGCTCCACTGGGTCACAGCCACCCGTGCAGGCCCTGCTGTGAGCCACTCCTCTCGTCCGCTTTGTCTTCGGGACACTGCAAGTTGGAAATAGTGGCAATTGGGAGGGTTCTGATGAATCATGGTTGGAAGGCGAGATAGCGGGCTCAGGGAAGGGGGAATGGTTTTAGCAAGCAGGAATCGTGCTCCAGGCAGCCTGTTCTGGGTACCGACCACCCCAGCCCCCAGCAAGGTTTATTATTCTCCCAGTTCCAGGGTTTGGCTGGGCAGCGTCTCTGCTGGTCTTTCCCGGGCTGGTCCCAGCTGGAGGGTCAGCCGGGCTGGAAGGCCCGAGGACTGCGTTCCCATGTCAGCCGCTCACCTCGGTCCCTCTCCACATGGATTCCAGGAGCTTCCTCACGAGGTGGTCTCAGGGCAGCTTTCCAAGAGGGTGGACGCAGACGCTGTGAAGGACACCTTAGGGTGGGGCCGAGAACTCACACGGCACCACTTCCATGGAATTCTGTCAGCCAAAGCAAGTCCTGAGGCCAGCCAAGATTTACGGGGGGACAAGTTGGCACGACTGGTTAAAGGGGAGCAGCAATCTCCATTGCAAAGGAGCATAGGATGAGCCACTTCAGCCAAACTTGGAAACAGTCTCCCACGAGCGGGTCATTTGGGAGGCGATGGAAATTTAACATTCACCATCGAGATTGCGGCTGAAGTCCCAGGTGCAATTTCCAGACTAGGTCAGATGACGTCATTCTCGCCCACCTGGCTTTCCCGGCCGAAGGGGGTTACGGCGGAACTTGGTTTTATAACTACTGACAACTGCTGGTTCTTCTCCTCACCTGGAATTCCAATAAGGAATTTACCTTCAACCTCTGAATTCTTTCAGTAACTGGTTTGAAGCCCTACTGCGGACAGCACACTGTGCCAGGCGCTGAGACGCGCAGTGGGCAAACAGGCACTCTGTGGAAGGGAGGCAGGCATGAAACAATTAATTATACAGTTAAAGATTGAATTACAGTGGTGTTAAGTCCCATGGGAGAGCAAGGCCTGCAGAGAGAAAATATAACTGGGGGTTGGGACCTGGTATCAGGGTCACGGGAAACCTCCTAGAGGAAGCTGAATTTTGAAGACTCTGTAGGAATTAATCAGGCTCAGGGCACAGGGGAGGGCAGGTGGAAAGAAATAGTCCGGCAGAAGCTGGGTGTGCTCAGGTTCTAGAGAGGGAAGAAGCCTGTGTTTGGGGAACTGAGAAGTAAACAGAGAAGGCGGGGGCAGCCGCCGGATGAGGTGCCCTGAGCGCCCCCACCACCACCACCACCACCACCACCCCCCCCCCCCGACACACATGGCGGGGGGTGGGGGGGCGTGGGACCCACTCCCACCCCCGCTCCTGAAAAGCCGCCCTGGCCATTGCGGGGGGTGGGTGGGAAGGACCCAAGGAACAAAAGTTGTTTTGGGGAGAAAGGCCAGCAGTCAGGAGCTCCCTGTGGGAGCTGAGGGGGCTGGCACTGGTGATGGTAGGGGGTGGAGAAGGGGAGGCGTGGTGGGGGGATGGGGGCGGCCAGGCAGAGGGGAGGGGCTGAGGATAGGGCTGGTGAGAACACAGGGACAGCAGTGTCCATTCTTTGGGGAAGTTCAGCTGTAAAGAGGAGAAAAGAGATGGGGCAATAGATACAGGGGAAATTGAGTCATGTTTCGTTTTCTTATTAGGCGAAAGATACTTAAACATTTTTAAATGCAGGCAAGAAGAGTCTTGAATAAAAGTAGGTGCTGGAGACAAGTGATAAAGGGTAATTTTGATCTGATAGCTGGTGACATTATGTTTGCTGGTTCTTGGTCGTTATGGACCAATGAAAATTGTCTAAAATTAAGAGTGCTGCCGATTGTACAACCAAGTGAGGACACCGTAAGACATGGTTTGTTTATTTTAGACATTATCCAGGATGCCCACTAGCTGGAGGAAGGCAGGGGGTATGAAGACTGAGAAGCAGAATGGCAACGGTGATAAATTTGTATGATGGAATGTGGTGCAGCTTCAAATAGGAAGGATGTGGGGAGGCAGGCAACAAACTGAATAAGCCTTGGGGACACTGTGTTCTGCAAAATAAGCCAGAAACAAAAGGACAAATATGCTAAGGTCTCTCCAGGAAATACATATAAGGAAATGGGAGCCTGGAATGGGAGCCCTTACAGCAGCCACACTTGGTCTGAAGCTGTGTGTTTCTGAGGCCCTGAGCCACATGTGATCAGCTGGTGTTTCCCGGGAACTGTGAGCGACTCTGTGACACCTAAATCCAGAGACAAGAGCTGCAGCCCTGACAGTTAGCATTGCTACGTAGAACAACAGTTTAAGTAACTGAAAAAGAGATAAGACCTCAATTGGAGATAAAAACGAAGCTGATCTGGCTGGGTCTACGGTAAACCAGAACAGAGAGTAGAGATGATAATGTGGGCATCCTAGACCCTCGCCTACGGAATGAGACCAAAGGCAGAGAGGTTTATTGTGTGCAAAACCTTAATTTTCAGTAACACGCAACCTAAATCAGCCTGTCTGGATAGCTCATTTCAACAACCCAAACTCCTGGAGTCCAGAACAGGAACAAGGCCTTGAAATTCTGTAGAGCTTAATGTAATATCCAGATACATCTCAGGCTATGGTGGGCTGAAAATTAGAGAGTGTTGGTGAAAAGACGGCGGAGCCATGACCCCGCATCATGGGATGGACCCCTCAACCCTTGTCCCCTCAACCTTCACGTCTGCCTCTTCCTCCAAGCCTGTCTGCTCCCCTAAGCCTGGAGCATTTCCCAGCTCCGCCTCCCAAGAAGGGCATCCCCATCTCTCAGTGCCAGTTTGAAAAATGCCCAGGAGGACTGCCATCGGCCCATCATGGGACATATGCCCACCGTGGGTATGGGGAACTGTCCTCAGAAGCCTCATCCGGAAGTACGTGTCTGGAGAGGTGGGACGCTCAGTTCCCCAAAGGAAGAGGGATATTCCCTAAAGAGGGAGAATGTGATGCTGGGCAGACGAAAGGGAAAGTGCCCACCTGGAGGTGACATTTTAGCAGCAGTAGTCTGGTCATTGTGGTACCAGCATCACACATGTGTCACATTCTCCTGATTCCTGTTGTCCTGAGGCAGAGCATCCTGGGTCACGCAGCCTTCCTGCATTCAGACCCCGCTGCCACCACTCCCTGCCTGTGTGGCACTGGGCGTGTCACTTGGCCTCTCTGTGTCTCAGCCGCTGGGGACTGACTTACATCTCCTTACAGAAGATGAGCTCAGGTCCCAGGCCCTGACCCTGTACATGTAAACCCACCTGTGTGTCGGAGCCCTGACGATGCTGTTGGTTTGGGTGTGCCCAGACAGAGTGGGGGGTCTGCACCCAGCGGGGCTGAAGTCCTTCCAAGCAAAGGGAAGGGGGCACAGAGGGGGAAGTCACGGGGAGCAGCCAGAAGCTGCCCAGAGCCCAGAAGAGAAAGGAGAAGACGCCCCTGGGTTCTAACCAGCCATGTGCCTCGCCTGGCCCCTTGTGGGCCAGCCAGGCCCAACCTGTCCACCTGCAGGGCTCACACTCCAGCAGAGAGCTGGGGAAAGGGCCACCAGCGTGGATCTGAGCAGGCCCCTGTCGTGCCACAGGCCTCGGAGCCCCCAGTTGTCCAAGGGCATGCAGCCGGCCAGAAGCAAGGACCCCACGTCCAAGCCCCAGCGAGGCAAGGCAGGGCCCCAGGGTCCTGTGCTACCAAGGCCCTCTGTGGATCGCCACCATGGGCTGGCACTGACCCTGGGGAGAGGATGATCCTGGAGCCCGAGGTGCCTCCTGGCACTGATGCCTGGCAGAGGGCCAGGCCCAAAGACTCTGAGTGGGCACGCTGAGCTGCCCACTCCAGGGGCCGGGGATGGGGGGTGGGCAGAGGGGGAGAGGCGTGGGAGCTGGGGGGAGGGGCGGGAGCTGGGGGGTGAGTTGACATTTGTAAGGCCAGCAACAGCAGCCGAGGACCACGCAGGCATGAGATGGGAGAGCATGTGAGTGTCTCTCCCTTTGGCAGGTATGTCTTCCTCGGGAATCCGCTGCACATTACCTGGCTGATACTGAAGCCTCTGTGGGTGCCATCAGAGCACGTCGGTCCTGAGACCCGGGAGTCGGCAGGCCAGGCAGCCGCTGAGGCCACCGCCCCAAGGAAAGGTGGGATCCCACCTGCCGAGACTAAGCTGGGGGCTCACCCTCTGGGAGCCCGCAGGGCCAGCAGCCGTCCCTGGATTCACCCTGAACCCCACGCCTGACCTTTCACCAGCACCAAGTCCCGGCGAGGGAGTTCTGCTCTGAAAGCCAAAGGGGCCTTGTCCTGAGGTGCCCCTTCAAGGGGCAGGCGGAGCATATTTTCACTTAAAAGGGTGGAACTGCCACAGGCATAGGGCATGGGGCAGCGCCAGCCCCAGGGCACGCCCAGGCCTCCGACGGCCGCTCGGGCTCACGTGGTGGCTTTGCAGGGACCACAGAGCAGGGAGCGCTTGTTCACCGGTGATTCCAGGAGGGGACACACTGCCACCCCTTGCCTTTGCCAGCCTGGGCTGGGCTCCTGCTTGGCGGCAGGAAACAATACTGGGAAAGTGATATTATTTCTTCCATCCTGAGAACAGCAGGTCTGAGGTAGGCAGAGTGGAGTGAAGCAGGCAGACTCCAGGAAACACGTCCTTTAACCGCAGTCGTCATGGGACCTTCTGACAAGGTGACTTCTGCTAAGGGGTGGCCCACCTCGGTCGGGGGGGGGTCTTTATCTTGTTACTGGAGTCCTTTATAAGGGGGATGAGCATGGAGAGAGACAGAGAAAGCCACAGAAGGAAGAAGCTGAAATCTACGAAACCTGGAAGGAAGGGAGACCAGCAGGCCCCACCGCGTGCCTCGCCGTGCAGACAGGAGCCCGGGGTTGCCGGCAGCCTGTCTCCTGGAAGAAGCTTTGCCGCGATGACACCTCGATTTGGACATTTTCCTGACCTCAAACTGTGAGTGAATAAATTCCCGTTGTATAAGCTGAGCGTCTCATGGTGTTTGTGGAGGGGTCTAGGAAACTAAAACACGAGGAAAGGTTCATTTCCTTTTACAGAAACCCCCTGCCTAGGGCAATGGTGAGGCGGGCGCTGCACATACAAGAAAACGCCGACGCGCCTGTGGGACGGGGTGGCAGATGGTCTTAAAACAGGCCTCATGGGTTTTTACAAGGTTGGTGATTCCCTTAAACAGCTTCTTTGTGATATCGACACCTCTGACTTCAACACTTTTATTCACTTCCACACTGACTCCTGACCGTGCAACACCAGCCTTGACCAGGCCTCTCAGCTCCAGGCGTGCAAGCTCATCTATCCACGGGACAGGAAACCTCACGGCATCTCAAACGCAACAAAACAAAACGCCTCCCTTTTCTCCAAACCTGCTTGTTGGGGATTGATTTATGTCCGTCTTCACCCCTCCCCCACCCCCAAAAAAGGCAGGTTGAGGTCCCAACCCCTGGTTCTTGGGGTCTGAACCCATCTGCAAACTGAGCCTTTGAAGACGTTATTGGTAAAGGTGTGCACAGACAGAATGGAGCTGGGGGGGGCGGGGGGCGGGGGGCTTCATCCAATATGCCTGCAGCCCTTATAAGCCAAAGAAGCCACAGGACACAGCCAGAGCTGGAAGTCACCCGAACCCAGAAGACAAAGAAGACACTGCCATGTGCATCGCCGGGCGATGGAAAGGCCAGGAACCCCTAAAGACTGCCAGCCAGCCAGAAGACACCAGCCCCAGGAAGGAGGTCACACCCTCAGAGTGTGGCATCGCTGGCGTGTCCCTAACCCCATCTCCAGCCATGTTGTCCCTTGCCATCCATCTCGGCTCTGTCCCAACCCCCAGGCCTGCTGGCACTGCCCTCGAGGGCCGCTCCCGGCCTCGCTCCTCACGCCAGGAGCCACGCCCGCCTTCCAGGTCCCGCTGTCCTCCCAGTGCCGAGCTGCCCTCTTGCCTTTAGGGTGGGGCCCGCAGGCCCGGCCCAGGCCCCCCTACCTGGCCTCTAAGCCAGGGCCCCCCCGGCCCTCCCCCTCTCTCTCCTCCAAGGCCCACCCAGCAGGCCACCCCTGGGTGGGTTCTCCGGGATGCGGCTTGAGCCGGGGGCGCCCAGGAGACCTGCCTGGTTACCCCCAAGACGGCCGCAGTGGGCTCTCCCCTGGCTCATGTCACCCCCCCAGCTGGGAGGAGAATGACTGACTGGCCTGAGCCTCTGCCCCGGGGACAGAGCCCAGCTGCCCGGAGCAGGTCCCCTGGACAAGGGCAGGAAGGCAGGTGTGGGGGCCTCACCCCGTCCCCGGGCCGCAGGCGGACAGAACAGGCCTGGCTCTGCTCCCCCAGTGGCTCTCCCTACCTGTTCTTTTCTCACCAGCCACAGGTGCTTTGCCTTTTCACCTCTAGCTCGGGTCCCCCAGCCTGGGTGATTTGCTTCCAGAAGTTATTGACAGGGACTTCGAAAGTTGCAATTTACCCTCAGGTTCAGCAACTCACATCTCTTCCTGTTTTCTTTTGGGCTATATGTTAAAAATAGCCTTGTATCTGCTTATTTTTTGTAAAGGGTTGGAAGAGGACTTTGGAGCAAAGTAACACATTTTCTGACCTTTTCAAAATAATAAACATCACAGAACTTTTCACCTTTAAAAGTTGTTACAGTCTTTTGGTTTTAAAATGAAAAGCATACATACATGAATCTAAATGTCAGTCCCCAAAAGATATTTCCTATAGAAATATGTTCAGAGATGGCTTACAAAATGCTCTTTTTTTTCTGCAGTGTTTTTTGGTTCCCAAATGCTTAAATGCACTCTTAAGAGCCCTGGTTCATAAAAGTTCTGGAGTCAATGAACGAGATATTTTACTGAGAGTTCTGAAATGTTGCCTTTTGCCAAAAGCTTCAACTCATAATCTCTTTATGTAAATAAAAAAATCAGCAATGATTTAAGAACATTTATGTTCTCTTGGCAAATCAACAGTTAAAACTTCCAGGTCCTGTCTCAATAACTATAAGTTTAGATTCATCTTAGTACATTTTAACATATAAGGAAAAAAATAATGAAAAGCAGTAATTCTGGAGAATGAGTGTAACATAGAGCCAGGCAAACCAGGCCGGATTCAGGGAGAAAAAGGAACCTTATTTCCACGACCAACTTCCTATACGGCAGGGCACTTCCTCCAGCTCTGCTGATAATCGAATAAAGTGGGGACAGTCAAATGAGGTGCAGCTGGCGTGACGAAGCAGCCACTAAAAAGGAAGTAAGTGCTGACATTAAAAGTGTGACATAAAGAGCTCCTCCAGATAAGTTGTTAAAGAATTTGTAGAAAAGTCTGTAGTCTGAGCCCATGTCACTGTTAAAAGGGATGCTGATTCTGTGTGCATGTGAGTGTGTGTGTGTGTGTGTGTGTCTGCTTCTCTGTGTCAGGTTATATCTCCAGCAATACTCCGTGGCTTCCCTGGGTGCCCCCTCGGCCTCCTTTCTCACTGGTGCCCCGAGGGCTGCCCTGGGCAGATTTTCCTTCCTCAGCCCATACCTGAGAGGAACAAACATTCGGAAGCCCTCACTCGATGAAATTTATTTTATGCCTACTTGCAGGACCAGTTTTCCCTCCCGCAGAGATAATATAAGAGTGTACCTGTGAAAGATAGATGTTAAAGATCGAGATGGTATAATCCAGAATGCCTGGAGTGTATAATAATAGTGAAATGCACAATGTACAAATTTTAAAAATGCTTTTGGATGAGGAAGAACAAAGGATTGTCATTATTGCAAGGTGCTGAAAATAGATGATAATTAATACTTTAAAATATCACCTTAGGTGTGAGACTAAAGCAAAAAATGTTTATTTGTCACAAAATTTATATTTTGACTAGAGCATTTCCTAATATAACCCATGTAGATAGTTTGATTAAATGTC
>PVIY010050600.1:0-16119 GCA_004026745.1 Myrmecophaga tridactyla
CAAGGCAGTTATGGGTGGCTGAGGGAAAGAGCAGGGCTTGGGGTTTAATTCTAGCTGGGTGACTTTGGGTAAAACACTTAGCCAGTCTGAGTTTCAAGCTTCCCATTTGTAAAATGGGAAAATGTATCTTCCTCTCCAGGTTATTGTGAGGAGTCTATGAGATAATATGTGAAAACACAGGGTAGAGTGTGGCAGAGTGATGATTAAATCATTTTTAAAAATATCTTAAAATTGAAGTAGTCTGAAGGGTGCATGGGTGGTTCTGTGGTAGAATGCTTGCCTTTCATGCGGGAGACCCAGGGTTCGATTCCCAGACCATGCACCGCCCCCCAAAAGAAAGAAACAGTCTAGCTACGAAATGGGCTGGCTCAAGAATTCCCTGTCACTAAAGGTATGCAACCCAAGGATTATTAACAGCATGGGAATTGGGGATGAGAAATTTGCATGGGGGTTTACTGCCAGAAGGGAGGTTTGTATACACTGAAAATGATGTATAAAATTTCACCCAGTTTTAAGATTATGTGCAGGCTAGCATCACTGCTCTCTCCCTAGCCATTAAAAATGCAGATGGAAAAATTGCTTCATTTAGTTGTGACACTATTCCCAGCCAAAGATAGGAAGTCATATCATTCCCTATCCCCCTTGAGTTCTAAAATAGTACCTGCATTAGTATATTAAAATTCCCTAGAATGTAATACACCAGAAATGGAATGTCTTTAAAAAAGGGAATTTAATAAGTTACAAGTTTACAGTTCTAATGCTGAGAAGATGTCCAAACTAAGGCACCAACAGAAGGTCTCCTTCACTCCTTGAGTGAAAGGCTGATGCCATATGGAACACTCTGTCAGGTGGGAAGGCACATGACTGGCATCTGCTGTTCTCTTGCTCCTGCGCTCCATTGCTTTCAGCCTCTGTTTCCTGTGGGGGTTCCTCACTTGGTGTCTATGGGTCTTCACTTAGCTCCTCCAGGATACAACTCTGGGTTTTGACTTGCTTAGCATCTGCCAGGGCCAGAGATTTCTTCTTTTCAGGTTCTGGCTATTTCTGTGAATCCTTGCTTAGCACCTGGGTTTTTTCTGTCTTGATCTCTAAATGTCTACATCAGCTTTGTCTTTTGTCCAAAATGTTTCCTCTTTTAAAGGATTCCAATAAACTAATCAAGACCCACCCTGAATGGGTGGAGTCACATATCAGCTAATTAAAAGGTCGCACCCACAATTGGGCACATCACACTTTTGTGGAGATAATCTAATCCAAAATTTCCGCCCTATGATATCGAATCAGAATTAAAAGAAATAGCTACTCTCACAAGATTGAATCAGGATTAAAGAATGGCTTTTCTGGGGTGCATTATACTTTCAAACTGGCACAGTACCATTTCTATTTTATAGGTCATGTGTTTCTGAAAAAATGGTCTCCCTATATGAGATAGTTTCCTATGTAGTATGATTTGAGAGGGACAAAAGAAGACTCAAGGACATCAAATTATTTTTCCATTGGTCCTGCTACCCTTAAAATCCTCTATTATTGTCATTCCTCTGTATAGAGTTATCAAACCATAAATGTTATTTAGTGTAACTAATACCTTAAATGTTATTTAATGTACCTAATACCTTAAGCCATTATCAGCCATTACTATTATGCACTAAAGGAGCTTTAAGAATTAATTAGTAGGTGGACCATGGTAGCTCAGCAGGCAGAGTTCTCGCCTGCCATGCCAGAGACCCCGGTTTGATTCCTGGTGCCTGCCCATGCAAGGAAAAAAAAAGAAATCATTAGCATGTACTTGTAGTCAGGTAGTCCTGGAACTAAATTTTAAGGGTGCTTGACCAAGAGGGCTGAAATATACAATTAGATAAACAGAATTCCTCTTTTGGGGGACACTTTCTTGGGGCATGGGGTTTAACACCCTGGCAAGGACCCCAAGGGATTAGACAAACTTGCTGCTAGTGAGGCTCATAGAAACCTGGAAAAAGTAATGTCCCTTGCCGAGCAGAGGACAAATGCATGAGTTGCCTTGGCAGATAGGAGAGGAAGGAATACAAATGCTCAGGGAGGTAGGAATGCTAGACTGAATGTATTATGTGAGGCCAGATGACCCAGTAGATGATTGTGATTCACAAGAGGGCCCAGAGGACATGCTATTCACCAAGGCCATCAGGAATGTGCTAGTGAGAGGGGCACCAGCATCAAGAATTTCAGTGTGGCCCCCTCTGCAGTTCAGGGATGATGATATAGTAGGAGAGGTAAACACAGAACCAGCTTTGTTAATACCCATGAAGATGATAAGACCCCAGAGTGACAGAGGCTGGGTGGCAGTGCTCAACTGCTAGATGTCAGGACGTTATACCTACTGTATTGACTGGCAAGGATAGAGGACCATCCAAGGGGACTTGGTCCCCAGGAATGGCGGTGTCAGTCAATAGAGCATGGCATCCCCAGGGGTGAAACAGATTGGCAGCCTGCTGGTTAATGTTCTCATCCAAAAAACAGTCAACAATGGAGGAGCAAAAGGCTGAGGGTAGTACTCCAATACTCAATTTCCAGACTTGAGCCAGTTTTATATCTAGAACCCTATTGACTGAGGGTTGTAGTCATCAGTAGTGGCAAAAGGGGCAGTATGGAGTTTACGGCAAACCCTGGTTGCGGAATCACAAGGCATTTTCCTGAAATTGTAGGATTTTGTGGCAAATAATTGAAATACATTTTGAGAAAGTGTTCCTGAGTCCTGGTCAAAACAAAACATCAAGTGATCATGCATCTTGAACTTCCCATTAGGAGCTGGGTTCATTAGGAGCAAAGTCATAAATTCAGATGGGTCCGGTAGCAGTTCATCAAAAAATGCAATAGTACAACATGATCAAGCATAAGCAGCAACAGAGTGCACAAGTCAGCTTCATGAATATGTAATCCAATCCATGTCATCTACCATATTTACATTAGTACCTTCTTTCTGCTTCCACCTGCGACCCTGTGGGGATCTCCCATATTACCATCTGAAGGAGAGAAATTGCCCAAGCTTGGTTCACAGATGAGTCAGTTTGGTTTATTGGTGAAAACTAAAATAGACAGTGGATGAATTATAACCACATTCAGGAATGGTTCTAAAAAACATGGAGACGAAAAATCTTACCAATGGGTGGAGCTGCAAACAGTGCACCTAGACTACCATTTTGTGTGAAAGAACTGGCCCAAGGTGAGAATATAGATTTTTGGGCAGAGGCCAGTGGCCTGGATGTCTGGTCAGGGGTCTGAAAGGAAAAGGACTGGAAGATTAGAGACAAGGAGGTCTGGGCTCAAGACATGTGAATGGGCATATGGAAGTGGGCTAAAGTGTAAAGATTTCAGTGTCACATTAACACCCAACAGAAAGCATCCAACATGGAAGAGACATTGTGTAACCAAGTAGCCAAATGACTCAGCTGTTTGAGTTTAGCAGTCTTTATCATCTACCTCAGAACTGGTATGGCAGCTGCAAGAAGGTGTGGCCCAAGTGGCAGTGATGGAGGCTTACTTTGGACTCCAAAGCATGATCTATCTACCTACTGCTGCCTCTGAATGTCCAACTTGCCTGCAAAAGAGACCAATGCTGATCCCTGCTATAGAACTACTTCTCAAGGGTACAATTGACCACTTGGTGGCAGGTCAACTACCTTGAGCCCCTTCTATCCTGGAAAGACCAGCAATTTATTATCACAGGATTAGATACCTATTCCAGGCATGAGCTTGCCTTCCCTGAAGACCCTCAGCCTGTTCCAGTATCCAGGGGTTTACAGAATACCTGAGCCACAGGCATGGTCTTCCACATGATATAGCATGTGAACAGGGGGCTCATTTACATGACAGAAAGTGCAGGAGTGGGCCCAGAACCATGGGAGCTATTGGATATATCACATACCAAATCCAGAAATGGCTGACTTCATAGAGAGCAAGAATGCCTGGTAAAGGCACAGCTGAAGAGCCAACTTGGAGGCAATATCTGAAAGGATGGAGTGTTATCCTTCGGGCTGTATTGTCTACATTAAATCAGAGACCTATATATACCACTATGTCCCATAGGAAGAATACATGGATCTGGGAACCAAAGAGTAGAAGAAGTGGCCATACTTACCGTCATTTCCAATGATCCACTGGACAATTTTATGCCTCCCATCCCCACAAGAGGAATCCCTGGTCCCCAGTGGGGTTGTACAATTCCCAGAGGCTGCAGCAAGGGTCCCAGTGAACTATAAGCAAAGGCCACCAAGGTCCTTTGGACTCTTGTCCAAGAACCAGTAGGCAAGTCATCATCTTGGTAGGGGCAATTGTCCCTATTCAGCAGGCAGATCTCAGGCTGCTTCACACAATAGAGCTGAGAGGAATATGTGTGGAATCCAGGCAATTCATTTGATGCCTCCTAATGCTCCCTAGCCCCATTTTAGCTATTAATGGACACATGCAGCAACCCTATACTGATAGGAATATATAATTGCTGAGACCTCAAAACCTTCAGGAATGAAGGTTTGCATCAGACTGCCAAGAAAGCCACCAAGCCCTGTTGAGGTGGGACCTGAGGATAAAGGACATTTGAATGGATAGTGGAGGAGAGAGATCATGAGAACAAGTTGTGGTCCCAAGACCAATTGCAGCAGTAGGGACTGTAGTTCCTATTCCAAACTTTTTTTTCAAATTTCCCCTTGGGAAGCAAGATCCATGGAGGGGCTTCTTCCTGAATCTATGTGGTGATGTAGATTTTCACAATGGGGTGAAATGTGCAATTCAGATCCCTGCCATGGTGGGGTTCTCTAGGAAGCCACACTACTTCCCTCCCCAAGCTATTCACCACCCATGTCTGAACATGGTGGAAGTATTAATATGGGCCTGTCCCTGAAAGCTGCAGGTCTTCTGCAATCACTTGACTCAAGAACTCTTCAGCTGAATGTTTCTAGAAACCATGCCACCATCCAGGACTTCCTACCCACTCCCCTCCCAAACCCCTCTCCTTCACTGGAGTCAGACCTGCATTGCGGTCTGAAGGTACTCCCTGCCTTCTCCTCTTCCCTCCTTCCCTCCTATTCTTCAGTCATATTTCCCCCAATAAACATGTCTGTCTTGCTGTCTGCTTCTCAGAGGACTCAGTAACACATAGGTGGTAGAAAATGAGTAGCTTTTGATTCAAATCTTGTCTTTGCCACTTGTTAACTAAATGCCCTTCTATCCTTCAACCTCTCATTTTCCTCATCAATAAAAATACCTTGTTTCTAAAATTAGACTGAATATTAAACAACTTAATGTTTGAGGAGCACCTATCACAAGCTTCCTATATCTATTACACAAACAAATAATTAGTTCCTTTCTCATCACTGAGCAGGGCAGTGAGGAGATGGGATACTATACTCATTTCAATAAAAGATTGCAAGAAAGTGAGAGTGGAAGATATACCAGCAATTGCTCATCATGAGCCTGGCTCCCTGGGTTAGGCACCACAGAAAGCTCTGAGTACCTGGGAGCATAAAGATGTCAGGGGCCAAAGATGGGAGGAATGGGGCACAGAAGTGAGACCAAACTTGATTGTGTTAAGGCCAGTCCCCAGATCTATGAAAATGTTAGTGTAGTGTTTCAAAAGAACTTTAAAAGCAAACACGAGAAAGAGAAGTGTTTCCTGCCTGTTTGAGCAGTGCTCCAGCCTGACCTCCATCTCCCACCCTTAGGAGCACAAGCCTTCATCTCAGGGTCCTCCAGTGCCTCCCACAAAGGATGCCGCACATCTGATTCATGCTTGGACAAGAGTGCGCAAATGGATCCAAACAATGTGATTATGACCATGGAACTTTCTGAAGAGCCTCTGAGCATTTAATTAGCATGAACAATTTAGTCCATTTCAAGTGAAATGTTCTTAAGTCCCACATACTTCCGGATTTGCCTGGTAATATGAAATAAAATTTCCTATAGTGTTTGCCAGATGACTAGTTCCTTGATTATGCTGGGGCCCACAATGAGCAGCAACTGGGTCTGTCTACAGAGGATACACTCTTTGGAAATTTACTCACTAGGGTGGCATTGGGAACAAGAGATAAGGGAGGGAAAAAATTGAAATAGGGAGAAAGTGACTTCAAAGTTAAGGCAAAATCTGTCTTTGAGTTCCAGCCCTCATTGGGTGGATGTGAAGATTGAAGGGAGTGCAAGAATACATCTAAACACATAGAAGGTGCCCGGCCTTTAAGTGCTTGATAAATGCTTATCTTTGATAATAAGGGCAACATCATTTTTTTCATGCTGCTCTTTCTCCCTATAATACCCTCCCTTCTTCTTCCCTCCTACCTAAATCTTCCTATCTTCCTTGCTCCTCCTCACAGCCTACTGACTCAGGTTCAAACAACACTAATACTCACTTTGATTAATGCCTTTAGAAGTTAGGTTTTACCCTCATTAGACACAGACCATATTTTGTCTTGTATTCTGTTCCAAGTGCATGTCTTCCTTAGGGATGTCTTTAGAAATGGGATGGGAAGACAGTATGCCTGGGATTCCATTCTTTACTAGCTATGTAGCCTTTCTGAGCCTCAGTTTCCATATCTATAAAATGGGGATCTACTACTTACTTGTACATTTGTTGTGAAGATTTAGAGATGAGTATATAAAGCATCCAGTACATAGGAAGGAAATTATGTTATTGCTTAATTTTTAATTTATTATTTATCTTTGTATCTGCCAGAGAATCTAGCAGGAATGACATAGTATTTACTTCATAAATCCTTGAAATAAAATTGAGTTGTGTTCTTACGAACATGTTATGGATAAAGATGGTTATGAAACCAGTATTTCCCATAATTTCCTGGACATAAAGAATCCTCTGGAAAATCTGATTTTTTAGGTTTGGAGTAGGGTATTTAATATGCATCTCAGGGAATTCTGCTTTAAACTCTAATAATGCATAACCCCCTCAATTATTAGGTAGGGTATCTGTTTCATAAAAGGAACAGATTTCTATTGACCTCTCAATAGTTGACTCACACAGCTGCCCAATTAACTTGGACAAAGTGATCCCTGTGAAGAGGGTGGATATGTTGTAGATAAGTCTTATTGCCATCTAGCTACATTTGGGTCAGGGCCATTAACACCTATAGTGGGTGTTGTGTCTCCAAGCAGGTATGAAGAAGCATTTTCTTAATTGAAGGCAATCTAAAATTTCAATTTATTTCAAAGTTGCATAATGTGGTAATTAGAAGCCTGTTTACCTCCAATGCCTGAGTGGAGATCTCGGTTGGCTCACAACAGTCAAGAGGTTTCATAGTCGAGATAATTATGAGTAGTTCACTGTGATAATGTTGGCAGTTAGAGATTAGAGAGCTCTAAGGAAAGACTACCCATGGAGTGAATGGCTTAGAAAAGGCAAGGTGCTACTCCAACACCAGGCATTATTATCAATAAAGAGATTGTGTCTTTTATGAAGCAGAGATTTTTAGAAAGAAGGTTATCTTACATAGCCTTGGTTTTTTCTTTCCATTCCTAAGTGCATAGGAAAATGTTTTTAATGAGGCAAGGAGTTGACCAAGAGCAAGATGAAAGACTTTAAAGCATATTACAAAGCTATAGTGGTGAAAACAGCATGGTAATGGCATAAAGATAGACATATTGACCAATAGAGTAGAATTGAGAATTCAGAAATAGACCCTCACAACTATGGCCAATTGAAATTTGACAAGGTTGCCAAGTTCACTCAACTGGGAAGGAATAGTCTCTTCAACAAATAATGCTGGGAAAATTGGATATCTATATGCAAAAGAATGAAAGAGGACCTGTTTGGGTTTGTTAAAGCTGCTGGAATACAATATAAGAGAAATGAATTGACTTTTATAGAGGGGATTTATTAAGTCACAAGTTACAATTGTAAGGCCATGAAAATTTCAAAATTAAGGCACCAAAATGAGAGTATTTTCTCAGAGGAAAGGCAGCATCTGGGTACCTCTGTTCCAAAGGACGGCATATGGCAACATCTGCCAGCCCTCCTGGCCCTGGTTTCAAAATGGCTCTCTCAGTTCTGGTGGGCCCTTCTGTATCTCTAAACATCTATATTTGCTCTCTGTGTCAGCTCTTTTAAGGACTCCAGTAAACTAATTAAGATGCACCTTGAATGGGCAGGGTCACATCTTTATCTAATCAAAAGATCACGTCCACAATTGGGTGTGTCACATCTCCATGGAAATAATTTAATCAAAAGGTCCCACCCACACTGGGGGGGCAGGGGCACAGCTCTATGAAAACAATCTAATCAAAAGTCTCACCCAGGGCGGCCATAGTTCTCGCCTGCCATGCCGGAGACCCGTGTTCAATTCCTGGTGCCTGACCATGCAAAAAAAAAAGTCTTACCCAAACAATAGGTTTGCCCCAAGATTGGATGAGGATTAAAAGAACATGGCTTTTCTGGAATATATAGCAGTTTCAAACCAGCACGGATGCTTATCTCAGACCTTATGTAAAAATTAACTCAAAATAGATCAAAGACCTAAATATAAGAAACAGAACAATAAAACTCCTAGAAGAAAAGTGCAGGGAAGCATCTTTAAGATTTTGTGGTAGGAAATGGTTTCTTGGACTTTATACCCAAAGTATGAACAACAAAAGAAAAAATTGATAAATGGGACCTCCTCAAAACTTCAAAAGAGTTTGTCAAAAAAGTGAAAAGGCAGCTGTTCTAGTTTGGTAGCTGCCAGAATGTGATATACCAGAAACGGAATGGCTTTTTAGAAAAGGGAATTTAAGAAGTTGCTAGTTTACAGTTCTGAGGCCAACAAAATGTCCCAATTAAAGCAAGTCTATAAAAATGTCCAATCTAAGGCATCAGGGAAAGATATCTTGCTTCAAGAAGGCCGATGAAGTTCAGGGTTTCTCTCTCAACTGGAAAGGCACATGGCGAACATGGTGACATCTGCTAGCTTTCTCTCCAGGCTTCTTGTTTCATGAAGCTCTCCCAGGGGCGTATTCCTTCTATGAACTGATGTTCATGGTGGCATTATTCACAATTGCCAAAAGATGAAAGCAACCTAAGTGTCCACCAACTGATGAATGGATAAACAAAATGTGTTATGTACATACAATGAAATGTTATTCAGCTGTAAGATGGAATGACATCCTGATACATGCAACGACATGGGTGAGCCTTGAGGACATCACACTGAGTGAAATAAACTAGACACAAATGGACAAATATTGTATGATTTCATTGATATGAAACAATTATAATTAACTCAAAGAGTTAGGATCTAGAATATAGGTTAAGAGATAAAATGGAGGTAGAGATGTTTAAGTGCAGAATTTCGATTTAGTTGTTTGTAAATATTTGGAAATGGATAATGGTGATGGTAGCACAGTATTGTGAGTGTACCTAACAGCACTGAATTATGTTTGTTAATGTGGTTGAAAGGGGAAGTTTTGGGTCATGTATGTTAATAGAAGGGAAGTTAGAAGATAAAACCTGGGACTGTATAACACAGCAGTGAACTCTTGTGGAGCATGGATTGTGGTTAAAGGTAAAGGATGAGCATATTCTTTCATGAATTGCAACAAATGTATGAGACTATTACAAGGTATTAATGACAGGATGGTATATGGGAATAAATACACCTAAATGTGAACTATGAACTATAGTTAACAGTAATATTTTAATATTCTTTTATCAGTTGTAACAAAGGTACCACACTAATGCAATGCAAAAACAATAGTGGGGTATGTGGGGTTGTTGTATTTTTTTAACAACTTTTCTGTAAACCTGCAATTACAAATAATTTTTTAAAATATGTTAAATGAAAGAAACCAGACAAAATATCACATAATACTCAATACAACTGCTTAAAAAAAGAGAGAGATGGAATTAGAGCAAGGAACAATGGGCAGAAAAAAAGAATCTTAGCCCAGGAGCATTTTCCATTATGCAAGGTCAATCCTGGAGGAAATATTTGTAGGTTTAATTACAGTCTTGTAATTTAAGCAGAGTCTGCTTCCTGTCAGCAAAGAAGTACCAACATATCTTAATATTCAGATAGATTCAAAACTGATAGACCCTGGCACCTGGACTGTTTCACAGGGTGAAGCCCAAAGTAATCACAGAAAAGCAAGTAGTACTTTATCTTGTTCAGCCTCAAAATCAAGTTCAGAAATCCAAGAGGCTTTTTTTTTTTTTAACTTGGGTTTGTATCTGAAAAGCTAGCCCGCAAAGCAACGATATGTGTAGTGAGTTGCACGTAGCTTATAGCATATATGACTTGACATCACTCCTTATTAAAAATATTTCTTCATCTCTTTAAGCCTTGAAGTGAATGGTGTTTTACAGCTTGAAGCAATTACAGAAGTCAGATCATAGGTCCAAATTCCCTTAAGGTTAAGGGGAGTTAAAAGCTACTGAGGGGAAAATGAGATAGGGTTAAATTTATGGTGGTGGTTTGATTGAGTAATGGACAAATTCCCAGAAGCCTTCAGGACTCAAGGAGAAAGAAATCTCTGAGGAGAACAGTAATAAACAGCACCTGGAGCTACAGGAAGTGTTGGGCCAAGTATGTTAATAGAAGGAAAGTTAGGAGATAAAACATGGGACTGTATGACACAACAGCGAACTCTGTTGTGGAGCACGAACTGTGGTTAAAGGTCCAAGGATGAGAGTCATCTATGAAGATGGGTGGAACTAACTAATCCACCCAAATGCACGGTCTTCCACCAGACACTTGCCCTGGAGAGAAGGGAGTGTAGGAGGAGGGGTCCTGAACAAGGAAGGGGAAGAAGGGAGTAAGTAAAGCTCATCTATAAAAGCCCAGACTTCTGCCTCTCAGAGTGGCAGAAAGAAATTGAAATATAAAAAAAAAGAAGAAAAGAAAAAAGAAAGAAATGGATTTATCTGTAGTTAAAAAAAAAAAGATTTGAAAATAAAGGTGTCCTAGGATCACTGAGAGAAGTCAAGAGAAAGTTGAGGTCAGAGACAGAATTCTTAACTAGAAAACAGAAATTTGGGGTAAAGAAGCGAAATGTGAAATTCAGCAGTGGTTTGATTTTATGAACACAAGCAATTCACCATATACTCTCCGAAAAAGTAAGGAAAAAATACTTTGTGAAGCAGTTTCAGCTGGTGTCTCAGCTAGCACAAAAATTGCTCATCAAGTGAAATATAAAACGTTAGTAGAAATTGAAATGACAATTTGTGGTATAATGATATACACAAGAAGCATAGGCATGTACAGAAAACTGATTTGGTGAAATAAAAAAATTTCCATAATTAAGACTTGGGGATTTGTAAAAATCTAGATACTTATCTTTCAAAAGGATTAAATGTTTGAAGAAATTTACATCCAACTGTATCATCCATCTATCCATCTATCTAGCCATCCATCCATCCACTTAGACATTCTTTTTTTTTTTAAGCGAGGAGTGTTGCCTGCCAGGAGGACTAAAAACCCTCAGGAGCCCCTACCTAGCAGTGGCGGTCTAAAATAGAATACATAGAAGAACTCTTATTATGGAAAAGGGCAGGTCTGGTACAGGATTAGAAAGAACATAGCCCTTTTGGTTTACCTCTTCTTATCCATTTTCCACTCTGCTCTACTTTTCTGCACTAGCTATTTGACTAAGTAGGCAAATCCTCTCAACCTTATCCAACCCTTAATATTTCTTTCAAATATTTTTCAAATAATCCTTGATTAATTGGTCTTATAAATTATAAATCATAGCGCAGCTTGTCAACAAAATAGACAGACCTTATGTAGGGATGAAAGCATTAGTTTTTGCCCTGGTTTTCTGTGACTGCCCACAGCTTTCATAAACAAGAACAAGTATAAAGCACTTTTTCTTGTTGCTGAATGTGCCGTTAGCATAGATGGGAGTTAAAGTGGTTTCATGTAGTTAAAATAGTTTAAGCTGATGGCTAAAGTGGTTAAGCTGATGGCTAAAGTGGTTTAAGCTGTAGCTAAAGTGGTTTCAGGAAGATCAAAGTCTGCAATTAGCTTTCTATCTTTCAGGGTCTCAATATGAACACATTGCCTCCCCTGATTCCACTCTAGCTCCTCTTCCTATAGGACTAACAATAGCAAACACATGATAGCACATTTATAAGGCCTTTCCTATATTAACTCATTTATTGGTTACAACTACCCTACGAGGTAGATGTTATTATACCCTCATTTCTCAGACAAGAAAAAGGACCCAGAGGGCCTAAGTAATTGTTCAACACATCACAGCTAGTGAATAGAGTTCAGATTCAAACCCACACTGTGTGGCCCAAGGTCTGCCCCAATCACCAACTACACTGCCCCTTGCATCAAAGGTAACCAAAAAGCTGTGCTGTCTTCTCTTATTATTGCATGTGATGAGAGACTCAAGGTCTTTCTTCCAGTGGATCTTCTATTGATCATCCATCTCCATCTCATTTGATGAACTTGTATGGAAAAAGACATATTTCATTAAGAGAATTAGAGTGTATCTCGGTAGAGGTAAGAGAATTCTGTGACACCATTTCTATGTCCTGCTTCAGTTGTGGTCCTGGCTCTGTGTCCATAGGATGCAATAAAGATAATTGAAATATTAAAAGGTCCTCAAAGGCAGATACTGTTCTTCTAGGAAAATGTGTCCCTTACTCAGAAACCAGTGGGTAAATAATTGCTGCCTGATGAACAGAAACCAGGAAAGCTGTTTAACTTTCAGGGTTCCAATCTCCCTCAGTTCTCACAGGGAAATAGTGGCCACTGAGTGGATGGAGGTTCTGGGACAATCCTGGGCTGGTGCCAGACTGCTCCTTGCCTGAGTGAACATTCTGAAATGCCTTTCACTCTCTCCTTCTAAAGCAGTGACAAAATACATCAAAAATGAGATCAAAGTTCTCATCCCAAGCTCACAAAATGGTTGAGCCACCTCCATATAACCTTGACATTTTCTCTTTTCTTTGAAATATTTTTTGACACCAAGTTGGTTGGGGGAATATTCCACTAGAAAAAAAGGTTAAGGCAGTCATGACTGGCTGGGGAGAAAAAACAGGAGGGTATGGTAAGGTTCCAAGGGCTTAGATGACCTATTTCCTCCAGTTTTGTGGAATAGCACAACACCCTCACATTGGTATGGTTGGATGGTGCCAAGCCATCTGTGGCTGGTGTCCCCTCCTGGGGCCTGGGATTTACTTCTCTGCTTATGTGTCCAGGTGCGCACTCTGAGGCAGCATTGTTGATCATGCTCTTGAAATCAGAAAAGAAAGAGAACGCCATCTCCCACTGAACACATTATCTTTACCTTTTCCTCCTTTTTCCTTTCTGTTGGGACCTGCAGGGGTACATTTTAATTGGGTGAAAAAGGAATGCAAGAAGGGACTCATCTGGGTGTGGCTGCAGTATCTTTGTCTCGGCCATGTATCTGACCTATCAAACGTTTGGGTTGGGAGCTGAGAGGGTATGATGAGTTGCTTTAGCATTTGTAGAACCAAGTCACTGCTAAATTTCACATTCCACCTCTTGACTTACCCCAAACTTCTTTTTTCTAAATAAGAACTACCACTCTTTTTGTCCTTATACTTTTTGGCTTTAATCGGCAAAGGAACCCTTTTCCTTATTTGCTTTATTCACTCTCATTTTCCTCATTACAACAGTTTCTTTCGAAGCAATTCAACCTTGGGCTGAACTTAAAAGAAATCTGACTGTCAACATGCCTTCCCTGAGGGCAGGGTCCCCAGGTGTCCAGTGTTTAACACAGCTTCTGGCACAGAGTGGGGCTCAGTCATGTTCACTAAGTAACAAATAAACATCTGGCCACTGTCCTCCACTGGAAACACGTTATCTCACACCCAGGCTTTTCAATCACCAGTGGCAAACTTCTTGATTCTAGGTGTCAACTCCATCAGTTTGAATCCTATACTTGATCCATATAGGCTGGGTGACTTTGGGTAGGTCTCTTAACTCCTTGGGGCCTCAGTGTCTTCATTTCTAATGTAGCCATAATAGGTCTTATTTCAGTGGGCTGTTGGAAGGATTGAATGAAGTAATCTGTGTGATATCCTCATAGCATTGAGTAAATGCCCGATAAATGTTATATATTCTTTCTAGGTCAATGCCCAGCTTTCCCCCAGGACACCCAGCTGTATTCCTCTGTTCTCTTGAAGGGCACCTCTAATGCTCAGCATCTCTCAGACACCAAGGTATCTGTGGCTCAGGCAGCCAGTCCAAAACTGTGATGGCTCTTCCTTCAGCTGCTACCAAAGTGTGACAACCTACCTCAAAGTGAAAGGCATGAAATAACCATATTATTATACTCATGGATTTTGTGGGGCAGGAATTCAAACTGAGCATTGTGGGACGACTCATCTCTGTTCTAATGTGCCTGGGTCTTCAGTTGGGAGAACTGAATTGGCCACAGGTAACTCAAAGGGCAGAGCTGGAATTCACCCACTCTTGTCACTCATGGGGTTGGCACCTGGGCTAGATTATTCAAAGTCTGGACTTAGCTGAAACTGTTGACTAAAGCACCTACACGTGCCTCTCCAGGTATCTTAGGCTTTTCACAGCATGATGGGTAGATTCTGAGAGAGAGCCCATCCTGATAGCAAGCAATCCAAGAGAACCAGGTGGAAGCTGCTTGGCCATTTATGAACTAGCCTTGAAAGTCATGTAGCATCACTCCTGCTAGATTTGACTCATCACCCAGATGTGAAGGACCCACTTCTTTTCTTTTATTTTTTTTAAATACAAAAAAAACCCAAATAAACGCCAACATTCCTATTTTGATCATTCCATTCTACATATATAATCAGTAATTCACAATATTGTCACATAGTTGCATATTCATCATCATGATCATTTCTTGGAACATTTGCATCTATTCAGAAAAAGAAATAAAAAGACAACAGAAAAAAAACAGTATACATACCATACCCCTTACCCCTCCCTTTCATTGATCACTAGCGTTTGAAACTAAATTTATTTTAACATTTGTTCCCCCTATTATTTATTTTAATTCCATATGTTCTACTCGTCTGTTGACAAGATAGATAAAAGGAGAATCGGACACCAGGTTTTCACAATCACACAGTCACATTGTGAAAGCTTTATCATTATACAATCATCTTCAAGAAGCATGGCTACTGGAACACAGCTCTACATTTTCAGGCAGTTCGCTCCAGCCTCTCCATTACATCTTGACTAACAAGGTGATATCTACTTAATGCGTGAGAATAACCTCCAGGATAACCTCTCAACTCTGTTTGGAATCTCTCAGCCATTGACACTTTGGGACCCACTTCTTGATGGGAGGAATGCTGAAGAATTGGGGGGCTGTATTTAAACACCCCCCTCCCCACACAGCCTGAGAACAGTTTTCCTGAATTTGATAATTTTGGTTTCCATATTAAAACACAGGCTCTCCTTCCTTTAAAGAAATAGAAAGTCAGTTCATTTCCACATTCCATAAAACAATTTTCAGTGTCATTTTAAAGACAGGCTACTAAGATAAACTAGTTTATAGGTAATACAGTAATGTATCTTTATATTTAATTTAAAAATCACCAAGAATTTTAAAGAGGAGAAAATTAGATGGGAAAAATAGTTTTTTTTTTTTAAGCGAAGACTTTTATATAAGCTGAAAATAGACAAAATGACTGCGGTGATTACGAATATTTGCCATGAGGAGGGAAGAAGTTGTCAGGTGAGAACACGGTGATGCTACAGCTCAAGAATCAGCACATATAGCTGCTGCTGCTGCTTGATTTTAGGGAACAGGCTGCCAAAATATTGTGGGGAGACAATGTGAATGCCAAACCATCCTATTTTTTTCCTAATAGATTCATAAACACACTATGCACACATTTTCTTCCAGAGCTTCTGTAGTAGGACCTGGATAAGCAGATAAATACAACCATACACCATGCTGCCAGATAGTACTTTAAAAAAATACTACTTACTACTTATGTTTGTCAAGATACATGTATCAAAATGTTCATAGCAAACAGTACTTGAAATGGCCCCCAAATGGAAGCTACCAAAATGCCCAATGACAGCAAAATGGATATACTGGTATAGTCCCATATTGTGCAGTGATGGGAATAATCTATAGCTACTGGCAACAATTTGGATGAATTTCACCAACAATGTTGAGGGAAACAAGACAGATTCAAAAGAGAAA
>PVIY010050601.1:0-16123 GCA_004026745.1 Myrmecophaga tridactyla
AGTCAGGTAGTGTGAGACCTCCAAGTTCATTTTTCTTTCTCAGGATAATTTTAGCTATTCAGCGCACCTTGCTCTTCCAGATAAATTTGATTATTGGTTTTTCTGTTTCTGAAAAGTAAGTTTTTGGGATTTTAATTGGTATTGCATTGAATCTGTAAATCAATTTAGGTAGAATTGACATCTTAACTATATTTAGTCTTCCAATCCATGAACACAATATGCTCTTCCATTTATTTAGGTCTTCTGTGATTTCTTTTAACAATTTCTTATAGTTTTCTCTGTATAGGTCTTTTGTGTCTTTAGTTAAATTTATTCCTAAATATTTTATTCTTTTGGTTGCAATTGTAAATGGAATTTCTTTCCTGATTTCCCCCTCAAGATTGTTCATTACTAGTGTATAGAAACGCTACAGATTTTTGAGTGTTAATCTTGTAACCTACCACTTTGCTGTACTCATTTATTAGCTCTGGTAGCTTTGCTCTGGATTTTTGGGGTTTTCAACATATAGTATCACATCATCTGCAAACAGTGAGAGTTTTACTTCTTCCTTTCCAGTTTCAACGCTTGTATTTCTTTTTCTTGTCTAATTGCTCTGGCTAGAACTTCCAATACAGTGTTGAATAGCAATGGTGATAGTGGACATCCGTGTTTTGTTCCTGATCTTAGGGGGAAAGTTTTCAGTTTTTCTCCATTGAGGATGATATTAACTGTGGGTTTTTCATATATTCCCTTTATCATGTTGAGGAAGTTCCCTTCTATTTCCTATCCTTTGAAGTGTTTTCAACAGGAAAGGATGTTGAATTTTGTCAAATGCCTTCATGTGGTTTTTCTGCTTTGATTTGTTGATATGGTGTATTACATGAATTGATTTTCTTATGTTGAACCATCCTTGCATACCTGGTATAAAACCTACTTGGTATATATTCTTTTAATGTGTTGTTGGATTTGATTTTCAAGAATTTTGTTGAGGATTTTTGCATCTATATTCATGAGAGAGATTGGTCTGTAGTTTTCTTTTTTTGTAATGTCTTTGCCTGGCTTTGGTATGAGAGTGATGTTGGCTTTGTAGAATGAGTTAGGTAGCTCTCCCTCCTCTTCATTCTTTTTGAAGAGTTTGAGCAGGATTGGTACTATTTTTTTCTTGAATGTTTGGTAGAATTCACATGTGAAGCCATCTGGTCCTGGACTTTTCTTTTTGGGGAGCCGCTTAATGACTGATTCAGTTTCTTTACTTGTGATTGGTTTGTTGAGGTCGTCTATTTCCTCTCAAGTCAATGTTGGTTATTCATGCCTTTCTAGGAAGTTGTCCATTTCATCTACATTGTTGAGTTTATTAGCATAAAGTTGTTCATAGTATCCTCTCATTACTTCCTTTATTTCTGTGGGGTCAGTGGTTATGTCTCCTCTTCTATTTCTGATTTTATTTATTTGCATCCTCTTTCTTCTTTTTGTCAACCTTGCTAAGGGTCCGTCAGTCTTACTGAATTTCTTAAAGAACCAACTTCTGGTTTTGTTGATTTTCTCTATTGTTTTCATGTTCTCAATTTCATTTATTTCTGCTCTTATCTTCATTATTTCTTTCCTTTTGCTTGCTTTGGGATTAGTGGTTAGTTTGCTGTTCTTTCTCTAGTTCTTCCAAGTGGACAGTTAATTCCTCGATTTTTGCTCTTTCTTCTTTTTTGATATAGGCATTGAAGGCAATAAATTTCCCTCTTAGCACTGCCTTTGCTGCATCCCATGAATTTAGATATGTTGTGTTTTCATTTTCATTTGCCTTGTAATATTTACTGATTTCTCTTGTCATTTCTTCCTTGACCCACTGGTTGTTTAAGAGTGTGTTGTTGAACCTCCATATATTTGTGAATTTTCTGGCCCTCTGCCTATTATTGATTTCCACTTTCATTCCTTTATGATCTGAGAAAGTATTTTGTATGATTTCAATCTTTTTAAATTTATTGAGACTTGCTTTGTGACCCAGCATATGATCTGTCCTTGAGAATGATCCATGAGCACTTGAGAAAAAGGTATATCTTGCTGTTGTAGGGTGTAATGTTCTATGTCTGTTAAGTCTAGCTCATTTATTGTATTATTCAAATTCTCTGTTTCTTTATTGATCTTCTGTGTAGATGTTCTGTCCATTGATGAGAGTGGGGTATTAAAGTCTCCAACTGTTATGGTAGATGTGTCTATTTCTCTTTTCAGTGTTTGCCTCATGTATTTTGGAGCATTCTGGCTCGGTGCTAAATATTTATGATTGTTATGTCTTCTTGTTGAATTGTTCCTTTTATTAATACATAGTGTCCTTCTTTGTCTCTTTTAACTGTTTTACATTTGAAGTCTAATTTGTTGGATATTAGTATAGCTACTCCTGCTCTTTTCTGAATGTTATTTGCATGAACTATTTTTTCCTAACCATTTACTTTCAACCTATGTTTATCCTTGGGTCTAAGATATGTTTCCTGTAGACAGCATATAGATGGGTCCTGTTTTTTAATCCATTCTACCAGTCTATGTCTTTTGATTGGGGAGTTTAATCCATTAACATTTAGTGTTATTACTGTATGGGCAGTACTTTCTTCTACCATTTTGCCTTTTGGATTTTATATGTCATATCTAAATTTCCTTCTTTTTACCTTTACTGATAGTCTTCATTTCTACACTCTTCTCCACACCTCTGTCTCCTGTCTTTTCATATCTGTCTTTAGTGCTCCCTTTAGTATTTCTTGCAGAACCAGTCTCTTGGTCACAAATTATCTCAGTGATTTTTTGGCTGAAAATGTTTAATTTCTCCCTCATTTTTGAAGGACAGTTTTGCTGTATATAGAATTCTTGGTTGGCAGTTTTTCTCTTTTAGTATTTTAAATATCTCATCCCACTGTCTTCTCGCATCCATGATTTCTGCTGAGAAATCTACGCATAGTCTTATTGGGCTTCCCTTGTGTGTGATGGATTTCTTTTCTCTTGCTTCTTTCAAGATTCTCTCTTTCTCTTTGACATCTGACATTCTGACACTTAGTAAGTGTCTTGGAATACGTCGGTTTGGATCTAGTCTGTTTGGGTTATGCTGTAGTTTTTGAATTTGTAATTTTAAGTCTTTCATAAGAGTTGGGAAATTTTCAGTGATAATTTCCTCCATTAGTTTTTCTCCTCCTTTTCCCTTCTCTTCTCCTGCTGGGACACTGACAACACATATATTCATGTGCTTCATGTTGTCATTCAATTCCCTGAGGCCCTGCTCGTATTTTTCCATTCTTTTCCGTATATTTTCTTTTGCTTGTTGGATTTCAGATGTCTTGTCCTCCAGTTCACTTATCCTGTCTTCTGCCTCTTGAAATCTGACATTGTAAGTTTCCATTGTTTTTTTCATCTCTTCTACCATTACTTTCATTCCCATAAGTTCTGTGATATGTTTTTCCAGATTTTTGATTTCTTCTTTTTGTTCATTCCTTGCCTTCTTTATATCCTCCCTCAATTCACTAATTTGATTTTTGATGAGGTTTTCCATGTTTGTTCGAACATTCTGAATTAATTTTTTCAACTCCTGTATCTCATTTGAATTGTTGGTTTGTTCCTTCAACTGGGCCATATCTTCAGTTTTCCTAGTATGATTCATTATTTTTTGCTGGCATCTAGGCATTTAATTACCTTAATTAGTTTATTCTGGTGATTATTTTCACTTTTTTTTACCTAGGATTTTCTTGCTGGATGACTTTGTTGTCTGTCTGTTCTTTGACATTCAGTTCAGCTTATTCTGGACCTCTAGCTTAGGTTTTGTGTAACAGATCAGAGTTTTTCAGTTCTTATTTTCTTGTTCTTGCCCTGCCTGTATGGTGCCTTCTCCCCGCCCTTCCCCCACCCTGGTCTCCTTAGGAGGATCTACTTGGGTATTATAGACCCTAGCCAGATTTTCCCATTCCAGACTGACCTCCTGTCAGGAGGAAAGAGTCATCTGCATCAGTTTTCCCTGAGGGTGAGACCCAGAAGATTGAAATGCTTTTCTATGAAGCCTCTGGGCTCTCCATTTTTGTGCAGTATGTGGCACTTGTCTGCCTGCAGGTCCCACCAGTATAAGGTGATGTGGTACCTTTAACTTCAGCATATTCTCTCTGCTGGGGGCATGGTGGAGACAGAGGAAAGGTTGTAGTCTGGTTTTAATCGCTTCACTTTTCAAGACCCTGGGGTCTGAACTCCTTGAGGGAGGGATTCCATCTGAGTTGGGCCCCACCCCTCTCCTGGGGAAGGCACAGGCTCCAGACAAACAGTCAAGCTTAATTCTGCTTGTGCCTGGGGCATTGGAGCCCGAGAAGCTTTGTAGCTGTATCCAAAGAGTAGTCAAGCTGTAGAAACACAGCCATGAAAATGAAAGAGAAAAATCCTTTTTAGAGCAGGACCCCCGTTCCTAGGGTTTGCCAATCAAAAGCTTAAGTTGGTACGTTCCTCTATGTATCTCCAGGTCCTGTGTGCCCCTCCTTTCCTTCAGGGCCCAGACCTTTTCAAATCCAAAGAAACCTGTTTTGTTTTTTTTTCTTTTTCTGTCAGCCTTGCCCCCAGTGTGCCGGGGCAAAAACCAGCAAGGTCCGCTTTTACTCCAGGTTCAGCTGAGCTGGGGGCCTATTTTTAGTAGTCAGAATTTGTTAATTAATTCCACAATTGGAGTTTGGTTGGGCTCAGCCTCTGCTGCTGGTAAAGTCTCTTTCCTTTCCCTCTGGGAAGCAGCCGGTGGCACCGGCCACCGTGGCTTGGGGAACTCACAGTTCTGGGGTGGCTCACAGCCGGTCCAGACTGGGGTACGCTGTGTGTCCTGTCACTGATGTGGCCACAGCAGTTGTTCTGTACTGTTCCTGGCTATTTATTAGCTGCTCTGAAGGACGAACTAAATCTCACACCTCGCTAAGCCTCCATCTTGGCCCCTCCTCCTCACCTCAGTTGTTTCTTACACTGTTTTCACTGTCTAAAGCTGCGTTTGCCTGGAGAGCAAATTTGGAGTGTAGGGCAGGGAGAGTCATACCAGAAAGTTTTCCAAATCAGTCTTCCCCAGCTGGAAGAAAGCCAGGGCCACACAAAGGGAGCACTGGCAGGCCCCATAGTGCCCTGGTGAGGGGATGAAGGGAGAGGGAGCTGCTTCCATGGCTCCCCGAAGATATGCTTTCTTGATCCACCCAACAAATATGCAGCCTTTCAGCTGTCTTCTGCAGTTCTGAGAAAGCATACTGTCTTTAAGTTTCCTTTACCACAGTTGTCTGGGGGTAGGTTGAAACAATAGCCATCCTCAGAGGCAGACCCCCAGCAATCCCAGGTAGTTAATCAAGAGTCATGGTCAGTAATCAGCCATATCCACACTGGATCTTGGGGAAGTGGATTTTTATGACCCTTTCTAGTACCAGCAAGCTTCATCAGGGCCTGCTGCAAGAGTAGGGGTTGGGTGATGGTAACCACCATGAAAAGAGAGCAGTGTACTGGTATTTATTGTCATTTACCAGCCCCTTCCTCTTGCTCTTCCCTGGATGCTGTACGATGTCCTACTGGACTCCAGTGTTTTGAAATAGTTGATTTAGATGATTCTTGCCTGTTTAATAGTTGTTTAAGTAGAAGGACTGATTTCTGTGGAGCTTCCCACTGCACCATCTTCCCACAGTCTTCTGAATTTCATCATCTTTTAAAGTTATCTGCTCATGTAACAAAGCGGTTTACTAAGATAACAGCAGCTCACTTTGGAGTGTTTGGGCTTTGTGAAGCATATATCGTGATATTTTCTCCTAATATGACATTTATCTTAACAAGTAACCAGCACTACACTAAAATTTTAATTTACATGGAAAGATTAGGAATTTGAATTTTCACAACTTTTAGATTGGAAAATGACACTAGGAGAGCTTCAAAGCAAGATCTGGGAATATTAACAGGGTGGAAAGAGGGCAGAAATAAGTGGGAGTTTAATTATAGTGCCCATTGTGTGTCTGTTGTCAAGTAGATAAGATAACAAAGAGTAACTTAGAGTTGAGATCATTGATACTCTTGTAAGCTTCACAGTATTCTTGTAAATATATTGCAGTACTACTGTTGGGGGTTAGAATGGTCTCTCACTTTTAGAAGAAAATGGAAATTTAAAGAGAGGGGGAGATGGGTAGTGGTGCTGTGTGAAAACCTTACTACTAGTTTGGAAATACTGACTTAGAGAACAGAGCTAAAGTGATGTTCTTTTATAATACAATAGTATACTAAATTTACAAGAACCCCCCTTTTCTCTTGCTAGCCTACTTGACTATTACAATATATTTTAGGAAAATCTGACTGCATGTCCATGAGAACTGAGCTCTTTTTTTTCCCCCAGAAAAGTGTGCTGTTTGTGGAACTGCCTGTAAGCATCTGGCTCTTTCTGATAATGTAAGTGTTTATCCCCCTGCCACAAACCATCTCATCCCATTTTGGCCTATAAGAAGTCTACCGAAAGTACAGATGATGAATAAATAAGCCATGAAACTTTAAAAGACTTAAAAAAAATCATAGATAGCAGTTTTTAAAAGAGGGTAAGAATTATTTTTGGTCACTGTTACAGAAGCCTCTATGTCATGCAGTGATGCTCTCCCTCTTAAGCACAGTGGAAATGATTCTAGGCATTTTAGAAAGAGTGCTGTGTCTTTCACCATATTTGTCAGAATTTTGTTTCATTCCTTTGTGGATATGCTCACTGTTTCTCACATTGTCTTCATAGCTAAAACCTCAGGAGAAGATGTTCTTCAGAAGCCCTGTGGAGACAGCTTTGCAGTATTTTAGTCACATCTCTCAGGTATGAGAAACAAGTGAAGAAAATCTGATTCTCCAGGAATAATTCTAATTGCATCTTATTATTTTATGTAAAGTTTACAGTGGAGAACAGTTGTCTCCTCTGTTTGCTTTCTTCTCTGTTGATACAAATCTCAACCAGTTAACTTTACTGATACAGGATCTGTGACAGGCTGTAAAGCCACTATGCAACTGCCATCTTGCCTTATACTTCCTAGTTCTAAGTCTTTTTTTTTAAAAAAATAAAGGATGTTCTAGGGAGTGTTATCATCTTTCTGTGAGATAGGTGCATATTCTAAAAATTGCTTTGAATTATAGGCCTGACCCTGAAAAAGTGAATTGGGTAGTTTAACTTTCAACTCTTAACTTTTTGCTTATAGACCTAATCATGAAGGGATTTCTTGTCACTCATTCTCATTTTTCCATGCCGTTTCTTAGTAATGCACATATATATAATTCCTCATTTAGTGTTCACAGCTGGTCGCCTGAATTTTTAAAAACTTTTTTATTGTAAAATATATATACAGGGTGGGCAATGGTGGCGCAGTGGCAGAGTTCTCGCCTGCCATGGCGGAGACCCGGTTCTAGTTTGCTAGCTGCCAGAATGCAATATAACAGAAATGGAATGGCTTTTAAAAAGGAGAATTTAATAAGTTGCTTGTTTACAGTTCTAAGGCAGAGATACTGTCCCAGTTACAACAAGTCTATAGAAATGTCCAATCAAAGGTATCCAGGGAAAGATACCTTGGTTCAAGAAGGCCGATGAAGTTCTGGGTTTCTCTCTCATCCGAGAGGGCGCATGGTGAACACAGTCACAGTTTCTCTCTCATCTGGAAAGGCACATGGCAAGGAAGGTCAGGGTTCCTCTCTCATCTGGAAGGGCACATGGCGAACATGGTGTCACCTGCTAGCTTCTTCTCTTGGCTTCCTGTTTCATGAAGCTCCCTGGGAGGCATTTTCCTTTTTCATCTCCAAAGGTCGCTGGCTGGTGAACTCTGCTTCTTGTGGCTATGTCGTTCTGCTTTGCTCTCTCTGAATCTCTTTCATTCTCCAAAAATGTTTCCTTTTTTATAGGACTTCAGAAACTAATCAAGAGCCACCCAAGTGGGTGGAGACACACCACTACCTAATCCAGTCTAACAGCCACTCTTGATTAAATCACATCTCCAGGGAGATGATCTGATTACACTTTCAAACATACAATTACTGAATAGGGATTAGAAGAAACGGCTACCTTTACAAAAGGGGGTTAGGATTAAAACATGGCTTTTCTAGGGTACATATATCATTTCAAACCAGCACACCTGGGTTTGCTTCCTAGTGCTTGCCCATGCAAAAAATAAAATAAAATAAAATAAAAAAATATATATGTATAATATACATACAGCAAAGAAAGAAAAAAACAATGGTTGCCTGAATTTTAAAAACTTTTTTTTTTTCTTGATACATCATATATTGACATGCCATTAACTTGAACTTAGACTTGGGCAGGAGCAATAGGAATGCAGAAGACAGTGCAGAGAAGACAGGACAGCCCTTTAAAAGAGCTCCCAAATTGTAAAAACTGTGTTTTCCTCTTCTACTCCCCAGGTTGCTACTGAGATTATTTTATAGCCTCATGGGATTCCTATCTTGGCATGTTCCTTGACATTTTAAGTGCTCCCTTCTCCTTTGCTGTTACTGCTCATTCTTATGAGAGTACCCCTTCCTAACCTCCTAAACATAGAGATGGTCCTTAGTTATTTTGTGCTTGAAGATAGGAGATTTAATTTTTGTTCAGTGTCTCACCCCTTAATCCTAACTCTGGAGATAGAAGAAGGGGAATCAAGGCTTTGGGTACATCCTGCTTTTAGCTGCATGGGTAGGCAATCATTTGTAGAGATAAAATTCAACTGAGACTCAAGGAGAAATGTAAACAAGGTCATTTGAACAAGAGAAAGAGAGAAGACTTATAGTTAATAACTAAACCCAGAGTTAGTTAATGATCAGTAGGGAAATTAGAGGTAGTCTGGATCATACCCTGCCTAATCATGAGACCAATTATACATGGTCAAATAGTCAAGATAAAATAAATGGAAAGAGTCAGTTAATCATTATTTTGGTAAAGGGACAGTTTTGTGAAATCGACAAAGTCTGAAAATGTGCTTTCCTAATTTGTGAAGTTGAATAACTGATCCAGTTAATACCTAGTTTGCCTCATTCAGGCTTCTGCTAAAATTTTCTTTCCTCAGGGAGACTTTTCTTTACTCTTGTATTTTATTTTTATTATTATTTTTTTATCATCACATAGTTGTATAATCATCATTATGATCATTTCTTAGAACATTTGCATCAATTCAGAAAAAGAAGTAAAAAGAAAACTGAAAAAAATCATACATACCATACCCCTTACCCCTCCCTTTCATTGATCACTAGCATTTCAATCTACTAAATTTATTTTAACATTTGTTCCCCCTATTATTTATTTATTTTTAATCCATATGTCTCACTCATCTTTCCATAAGGTAGATAAAAGAAGCATCAGACACAAGGTTTTCACAATCACACAGTTACATTGCAAAGGCTATCTCATTATACTATCATCTTCAAGAAACATGGCCACAGGAACACAGCTCTACATTTTCAGACAGTTCCCTCCAGCCTCTCCGTTACACCTTAACTAAAAAGGTGATATCTATTTAATGCGTAAGAATAACTTCCAGGATAACCTCTGTACTCTGTTTGGAATCTCTCAGCCATTGACAGTTTATTTTGTCTCATTTCGCTCTTCCCCCTTTCGGTCGAGAAGGTTTTCTCAACCCCTTGGTGCTGAGTCCCAGCTCATTCTAGGATTTCTGTCCCACATTGTCAGGAAGGTGCACACCCCTGGGAGTCATGTCCCACATAGCTGACTTGTATTTTAAATAGTAGCCCCAATGCTCTTTACTCTTTACCCTACTTTATTTTTCACCATTGCTCATATCTCTTAACATATTATATATGTTTGTTTATTACCCGAAACTCACACTGGAATATAAGCTCCACAAAGGCAGAGATTTAGCCAGTTTTGTTTAGTATTGTATCCCAGCTCTTCGAGTAGTTCTTAATATGTAGTGGACATTTAAAAAAATGTTGTGGAATGAATGAATGGACTGTTCATCTAAATATCCATTTGTGTTATAACCATCCCCAGTCTCTGTAATGACTTGACACAAGCAGTTTTCTGCTGCACTCTAGTAAGTTGATCAAACTGCCTATTTTGAATTCTTTATCCACCTCTATATAATTTTTCTAAGTTATCTTTGGAGATTGGAGAGACCAATGTGGACCTTAGGTCATAGGCTGTGCATTTATCCATCTTTCAAATGTATGCCATAATTTTCTCTCCTTTGGTAAAACTGTCCCTGATACCTGTAGGAAGATTTTTGTTCTGTCTTTTGTACTCCTCGTATACCTTGCTCTTAAATCTGCAAGGGTATTTAACTCTGTAAAAGTGTTATATTTTGTTTGTTCATATGCTTGTTTATCTCACTAAACTGTGAACTTATCAAAGGCAGGTATCATCTTTGTATTACCCAATACCTGATTAGGTACCTGGCACAATGCCTAATCTGGGTACTTGGCACAAATAGATGCATAAGAAATGTTTGTTAAATGAATGAATGCACATTAAGACAGGGAGAGAAGGATGATTCAAGATAAGGTTAGAGAGGGCTTGGTCTCATAGGTCAAGGCTGTAGGTGTAAGTATGGAAATCATCAGGATATAGATAGTATTTAAAGCCTTGGGACTAGATGAGATCATCCAGAATAAGAGTCCCTTCAATATCAAGAATTTAGGTAACAAGGGAGAAATTAGCAAAAGAGTGTGAGAAAGAGTAGCAGTGAAAGAGGTGAAAGCCAGGAGTATGTAGTGTCACAGAAGCCAAGAAAGGAAAATGTTCCAAGAAGGAATAAATAATCAGCTCTGTCCAGTGCTGTTAAGAGATGAAGTAAGATGAGGACTAAGAAAGAATGACTAGATTTGACAGTATGAACGTCCTCACAAGAGCACTTAAGTAGAGTCTTGAGAGGAAAATTATGTTGGAGAGCAGTGATGGGTCTTTATCTACACTCTGTCCACATCACCTCCCAAGCCTCTCCTTAACCTTCTGCAGTCTATCTTCAGATTATTTCACTGAAATGCTCTAGCCAAGGACATCAACAGCCTTCTTATTATCAAATCCAATGGATTGATCTCTCACCGCATTTGAGGCCCACTATCTCCTTGAAATATTTTTCCTTGGGCTACTGTAACTAAGTTCTCTTGTTTCATTTTGGGTTCCACTTCCTCTGTCCATATCTTGAAAAGTTGTAATTCTCAGAGTTCTATCTTAGATACTCTCCTTACTATTTATACTCTCTATGAATAATCTCTTCCACTCCCAAGGCCTCAGTTACCATCAACACCTGGATGACTTCCAAATCTATTCTTTCCAGTAAGAATCATACTTTGACTGTCAATGCAGAGGAGATTTCTTTGAGCACTATATCAAATTAGATCTCCCCATTTATTCTGTTTTAGCAAACCTTTTGTTTCCTTTATTACATTTAGATAATATGCAGTTTTTAATTTGTAAATTATATGTACCATGATTGTAAGTTCATAGAGTCAGGTACCAAGTTTGTCTTATTTGGTGTTTATCCCCTGCAGCGAAAACAGTTTTGATGCATAGAGGCATGCAATAAATCTTTGCTTCATGAATGAGAGCTCCCTTTTGAGTTTGAGGCCTATATCCAACTGTTGACTTGATATCTGCTAATACAACATGTCTCAAACTGAGCTCATTACTCTTCTACCCTGCCCCACCAAACACAAACACAAACACACACAGGAAAACTGTCTACTCTTCCTGTTTTCTATTATAGTGAATGATAACCACAATCCACATAATAACCAAGCCAAAAACCTAGAAATCATTCTTGATTATTTTCATCTCTTCACAAATCCTGTCCATTATCAAATCATGCTAATTTTGTCTCTATAAAATATCTTGAATCTATCTACTTTATTTCCATCTTTCTAGTTCAGCCTGCTATAATTTCCCATCTGGGTTACTGCAGTAGCCTCCTAACAGATAAATGGCCTCCAGTCATATTTTTTGGAACTTCTCCTGATAGGAACTTCTCCTATCAGTTCTCCACATTGAAGTCAGAAAAATTGTTCTAAACGTAAATATGATCATGTTATTTCCCTATTTTGAGCTGTTCAACACAACCCTTGCTCTGAGCTAAAGTCCAAACCCCTTAATATGTCCCATAAGTCCAGACATACTATGGTCCCTTCAGTCTCATCTTATTAGCCCCCTGCTTTAAATACAGACAATCTCTTTTAATTATTTATATGAATAATTTTCTTTATTGCCTCTGGTCCTTTGTACATGGTGATCCCTCTGTCTGGAATACTCTTACCCCAAAGCATATGTGTATAAATATAGATAGTGTACAACATTATATTGTATTATAATTTTCTCCTTGTATCCTCCCATGATGGTAAGGACAATATCAGTCTTATATACAGCTCCTAACACAGTACCAGGAAATAGTAGGATTCAATAAATACTTTTTGAAAGAATAAATAGTATAATCTTGCCTATGGAAGTTTTTCCTTAATGTATATGAAATATATGGCAAAGTGCTAATACTGGCAGAGCTATTGGAGTAGAAAACTAAAGACCAAATCTGCCTGCTAGTTGTGGCTTCATTTTTTTGATTCATTCATGCTCCCTCAGATATAGTGTGAAATACCCATCCTTCTTATTATAAAGATCCAGTGAGATAATATTCATCAAATCATTCAGAAAGCTGTAAAATACTGTTATTAGTTTAAAGAATAATATGGAAAGCTTATAGTAGTTTATGAAAGGTCACAAATCCACAGGAAAAAATTAGTCAAACACCACATAAGTAAAAAGAAGGTTTTTTTAGTTGTTTCTGAATGGAAGTATAAAATACTCCATCTACTTTTTTTCAATAAAAGATTTTGAAAAATCTTTTTCAAAGATTTGAGATATACTTTACATATCATGCAATTCACTATTTTAAAGTGTACAATTTAGTGGTTTTTTAGTACATTCGTAGAATTGTGCAATCACTGCTACCTAATTTTAGGACATTTTTATCATCACAGAAGGAAATTCCTTACCCCTTAGTAGGTACTCCCTGAATCCTCCCCATCCTACCCCCCAGCTTTAGGCAAGCACTATTCTATTTTCTGTCCTTTTGGATTTGCCTATTCTGAATATTTCATAACAATGGAATCATATGGTATATGGCCTTTTATGACTGGCTTCTTTCACTAAGCATGATGTTTTCAATGTTATTCATGTTGTAGTATGTATTAGTTCCCTTTTATGAAAAGAATCATTCCTTTTTATGGTGGAATAATATTCCATTATGTTGATAGGTAATTGTTTAATTTATCCATTAATCAGTTAATGGAAAGTTCAGTTATTTCTACCTTTGTGTCTATTTTGAATAGTGCTACTATGAACACTTGTGTAGAAGATATTGTGTAGACATTATGTTTTCATTTTTCTTGGGTTTATAACTAGGAGTAGAATTGATGAGTGAAATGGAAACTCTACAATTAAATTTAGTGGAACTGCCAGACAGTTGTACAAAGTGGCTGTAGCTTTTTCTTTTCTTTTTTTTTCGTTCTTTTAATAAGGTAACCAAAAAGTTTGAAAGATTTATTTAAAAAAATCATAATTTTTTTAAGTGAGGAGGTATTTTCTAGAACAGTAAGGAAGGAGATGGTCAACATGCGTATCAACAAGTATATTAGTCTGATAAGACACAGAATTTTTGTCATCTAGGCAGATTACCTAGATGGTTAAAAGCCTTTTATAGCTTCTCATTAAGAGAGCAAACAAATAATCCATGAAAATATTTCATTTTAACAGAGTGAAAACCAAATTCTTGTTTTGCATGAAGATACATCTGAAAGAAAACTATTAAAAAATCTTATAAAACTATAAACTCTTAGTCAACTTAACCACAGCCAATAAAATTCACTTCCAAAAAGATTTCTACAACTTTCTATATCCATCCATTTTGTCCTATATATTCCTATTTCTCATTCTGCAACAATTGGTTATTTTACTTTAAGGGAAAATTTGCTCTCTTTTTCTTTAACAAAAACACTTCTTGCATACTTTACATATTTAAATTAGAAAAAAAGATCTTGAAATTAGTCTTCAAGCCAACATCCTACCAAACACAATTCTTCTTTTTTTTTTTTTGTAAAAAATAACATATGTACAAAAAAAACAATAAATTTCAAAGCATATCATAACAATTAGTTGTAGAACAGATTTCAGAGTTTGGCATGGGTTAGTTCCACAATTTTAGGTTTTTACTTCTAGCTGCTCTAAGCTGCTGGAGACTAAAAAAAGTATCAATTTTATAATTTAGCAATCATACTCATTTGTAAAACTACTTTCTCTGTAAACTCCACCATAACCTGTGATCTTTCTCCCACTATTTAGGAATATCTGGACTATGTCCATTCTAACTTTTTCATGTTGGAAGGGGCAGTTGATAATATGGAATAGGAAGTGGAACTAGTTGATGTTCTGAAGAGGCTGGTCTCTCTGCATTTCAGAACTTATCTGGTCCAGGGACCCATCTGGAGGTTGTAGGTTTCTGGAAAGTTACTGTGCTGGTTTGAATGGATGTATGTCCCTTAGAAAAGCGATGTTTTAATCTAAATCCCATTTCGTAAAGGCAGAATAATCCCTCTTCAATACTGTATGTTTGAAACTGTAATCAGATCATCTCCCTGGAGATGTGATTTAATCAAGAGTGGTTGTTAAGCTGGATTAGGTGACGACATGTCTCCACCCATTTGGTTGGGTCTTGATAAGTTTCTGGAGTCCTATAAAAGAGGAAACATTTTGGAGAAAGAATGAGATTCAGAGAGAGATTTGGAGAGAGCAGAGAATGCTGCAGCACCATGAAGCAGAGAGTCCATGAGCCAGCAACATTTGGAGATGAAGAAGGAACATGCCTCCTGGGGAGCTTCATGAAACCAGAAGCCAGGAGAGAAAGCTAGCAGATGACACTGTGTTCGCCATGTGCCCTTCCAGCTGAGAGAGAAGCCTGGACTGTGTTTGCCATATGCCTTCTCACTTGAGAGAGAAACCCTGAACTTCATCAGCCTTCTTGAACCAAGGTATCTTCCCTGGATGCCTTACGATTGGACATTTCTATAGACTTGCTTTAATTGGGACATTTTCTCAGCCTTAGAACTGTAAACTAGCAACTTATTAAATCCCCCTTTAAAAAAGCCATTCCATTTCGGTTTATTGCAATCCAGCAGCTAGCAAACTAGAACAGATTTTGGTACCAGGAATGGGGTGCTGCTGCAGTTTGCAAATACCAAACATGTTGGAACGTTTTTTTAAATGGATAAGGGAAAGATTCTGGAAGAGTTGTGAAGAGCTTGGTAAGGAAGGCCTAAAATGCTTTGAAGAGACTGTTGGTAGAAATGTGGACTCTAAAGATAACTCTGACGAGGCCTTAGAGAGAAATGAGGCACGTGTTATTGCAGACTGGAAGGAATGTGTTCTAGTTTGCTTGCTGCCAGAATGCAATATATCAGAAATAGAATGGCTTTTAAAAAGGGGAATTTAATAAGTTGCTAGTTTACAGTTCTAAGGCCAAGAAAGTGTCCCAGTTAAAACAAGTCTATAGAAATGTCCAATCTAAGGCATCCAGGCAGAGATACCTTGGTTCAAGAAGGCTGATGAAGTTCAGGGTTTCTCTCTCAAGTGGAAGGGCACATGGAGAACACAGTCAGAGTTTCTCTCTCATCTGGAAAGGCACATGGTGAACACAGTCAGGGTTCCTATCTCATCTGGAAGGGCACATGGCAAACATGGTGTCATCTGCTAGCTTCTTCTCCTTGCTTCCTATTACACGAAACTCCCTGGGAGGCATTTTCCTTCTTCATCTCCAAAGGTCACTGGCTCTTGGACTGTGCTTCTCGTGGCTTTGTGGTTCTGCTTTGCTCTCTCTGAATCTCTTTCATTCTCCAAAATGTTTCCTTTTTTATAGGACTCCAGAAACTTATCAAGACCCAACCAAATGGGTGGAGACATGTCGTCACCTAATCCAGCTTAACAACCACCCTTGATTAAATCACATCTCCAGGGAGATGATCTGATTACAGTTTCAAACATACAGTATTGAATAGAGGTTATTCTGCCTTTATGAAATGGGCTTTTGATTAAAACATGGCTTTTCTAGGGTACATACAGCCTTTCAAACCAGCACACTGGGTAGGATCTTTTTTATTGTTTCCATGGAGATGTGATCCA
>PVIY010050602.1:0-16114 GCA_004026745.1 Myrmecophaga tridactyla
GGCTTTGGAGAAGAATCTAAGAGAATTTTACATTTGATTTCAGCAATAGACAAAGCTTTACAGGTCAGGACCCTTCGAAGTGTTCGCAGACCTTGAGGAGTCCATAGACTTTGTGGATTCCGGAGTCACTGGAGAATCTGATGAGAGTTGAGACGAGCACATCAGTGACGAGGAGACCGACCTGGGCACGGACTGGGAGAACCTGCCAAGCCCCCGGTTTTGCGATATCCCTTCCCAGCCCGTGGAAGTCTCCCAGAGCCAGAGCACCCAGGCGTCCCCACCCATCGCCAGCAGCAGCGCAGGCGGCATGATTTCCTCGGCGGCTGCCTCCGTCACCTCCTGGTTCAAAGCCTACACCGGACACCGTTAGTGAGCATGGACAGACACACGCCACATGTGCATCCAGAACTTTCTTCTCCCACGACACAGCAGTGAACCTTACCTGCTTAGCTAGGATAGTGCCTGGAACCAAATAGGGGGAACTGTTTGCTTTCTCTCAGGCAGGGAGCCAAACATTTTTGCCAGGTGGTCTGTGATGACGAGTGACATATTAGAAATGGCTAGACCCATGATTGTGATAATTAATAGGCCAGAACGACCCTTGTCCCTTGTCCCCAGTGCAGTCTTGGTGAAAGAAGGACCTGTTCATGCAGCCATTTCCTGGTTTTGTAGAAGAAGAAATTCATTGGGGCTCCCTCCGGTCACAGACGGTAGGACCCCAGAATCCGCAGGGTTGAGTTTATGTGTCAGCCCTTGGATGCTGAGACTGTTCCTGAACGTTTTAATTAAGTGTTAGAGGTTGAATTACAAGGAAGTGATTCTTGATTTTAGGACTTGAAAGATAAAAACTGTTTTAGCGTGAGTGTTTTTATGCCATCACTTTTTGTACAGAGAACCAGAAGGCATATTTGAAATACTTGATTTTTTTTTTTTTTTTTTTTACAGTTTGGTCATCTTGGATTTTTAGGTCAAGGATTTTGGTTTTGTTTGGGAGTAGGTGGTCTGTTTTGGGGATGGGATTTAGTTTGAAAATTATGTCGTTTGTGCTGCATTACCATAGCTTGTTAGAAATTCTGTTTTGCTTTCTCCCCACAAACCAAAGAAACTAAGGTCCTTTCCCTTTAGAACCCACATCTGTGAGTGAAAGATATCCTAGATGCAATAATGTCCTAGAGATTTTAAAACAAGATTCTCTTGTTTTCTGAGGGAAATTAAGCTCATTCTCATTTAGGTTTTCAATTCCTGCCATCTACATTATTTTCCTTTGAAATTGAACTTTCCTCTGAGTAAAAATAAGTCGTTATGATCATTCCCTTGTGTAAACTAAATGCACAGGTTAAAAGTCACTTAAGTGGCCTCTGGTCATTCTTCCACTGTCCAGTTTTTGTTTTTGTTTTATCATCTTACTTGTTTGTTTCCTAGAGGTCTTGGTTGCTCTGAGGACACTGCTTTTGCTCAGAAATACAGAGTAATACTTGTAGCTGATACTATTCTTCTCTCCTAGGGAAAGCTCAGAGATAAAGAATTTTCCCTCACCAAGAGAACATTCTCAGATAATGTGTCTTGCCATTCTCTTAGTGACAATCTTATAAGAAAACTAATGAAAGAGACATTATGTACAAAAAAAAAGGTGAAGAGGTGATGATATGCAACTAAGTGATGATATTGTGAATTACTGATTATATATGTTAATGTTTTAGTTCGTTTGTTAAATTTTTTAATTAATAAATAAATTTTTAAAAAAAGGTGATGAGGCAGCCAATTCAATGGGAGAAAATATTTGGAAACCACTTATCAGATAAAGGATTCATATCCTGTGAACATAAAGAAATTATGCAGCTCAACAACAAAAGAACAAGTAACCCAATTATAAAATGGGCAGGGCCCCTACCTTACAAATGTTTGCTGGCTACTTTGTCGTTGTGAACTAATGAATATACACTTTTCTGAAGAGCAAATACAGATGGCCAAAAAGCACATGAAAAGGTGGGGCAAGATGGTGGCTTAGTGAGATGTGGAATTTAGTTCATCCTCCAGAGCAGCTAGTAAATAGCCAAGAACAGTACAGAATAGTTGCTGGGGGAACATCAGTGACCAGCCACACAACATATACCAGTCTGGGCCAGGTGGACCGGCTGAGACCCCACACAGAACTGTAAGTCCCCAAGCTGTGGAGTGCCTCCATGGGCACTGCAGGCTGGTTTCCTGAGGGGAAAGGAAACAGACTTTACTAGCAGCAAGGGCTTAGCTCAATCAAGCTCCAATTGTGGAAATTTTAAAACAAATTCTCACTAATAAAAATAGGCCCCCTGCACAGATGAACCTGGAATAAGCACTAAATATATTAGGATTTTTTGTCCCGGCAGAAAGGGGGTGGAGCTTACCAAAAAAAAAAAAAGCTTTTTTAGTTGGACAGCACAAAATGCTGAAAAAGTGCTGAACCCCAAGAAAAGGGAGCACATAGAGCCATGTTCCAATTTCAGCTCTTGATTGACAAACCTGATGAGCAGAGGTCCAGTTCTGAAAGGCCTTTTTTTTTTTTCCTTTTTGTTCTCCTTAACAGCTCATTACGTAGAACTGGAAGCACTCTCCAGCTCCAGCATTGCCCCAAGCAAGGGTGGAATTAAGCTTGTCTGAGAGCTAAAGTAATTTGTCAGGTGAAAGAAGTTAATTCCCCAAGAGAAAGGTGGGGCCCAACTCAATCTTTCAACTGATTCAGGACCCAGGGACTGGAAAACTGTAAAGTTAAAGTCATCCTACAACCTCACCTCTGTCTCAACCAGGCAAGAGAGTCTGCTGAAATTAAAGGCACCACATCACTTTACGCTCATGGGAAGCCACGGGCAGACAAGCAACACATGCTGGGCAAGATAGGATAAGCACAGAGTCTAGAGGTTTCATAGAAAGTCTGTCAACCTGTTGGGTCTCACCCTCAGAGAAAATTGATGCTGGCTACTCTCTCCTCCTGAGACATGGCCCTGTCTGGTCTGGGAAAACCTGATGGGACCTATAAAATCTGAGGGGACCCTCTTCAAAAAAAAAAGTCTCTATATAGGCAGGGCAAGAAACAGAAAAACAAGAACTGAAAAAATTCTTATCCATTAAACAGAACCTATGCCAGAGGTCTAGTATATGTTGAACTGAATGTCAAAGAATAGAAACAGAACAAAGCCATCCAGCAAGAAAATCCAAGGTAAAAGAGTGAAAACAACCTCCAGAATAAACTAATTAGGAAATTAAATGTCTAGACACCAGCAAAAAATAATGAGTCATACTAGGAAAATTGAAAATATGGCTCAGTCAAAGGATCAAACCATTTCAAATGGGATACAGGAAGTGAAACAACTAATTCATGATGTTCAAATAGACATGGAAAACCTCATCAAAAACAAATCAGTGAGTTGAGGGAGGATATAAAAAAGACATTGGGCGAACAAAAACAAGAAATCAAAAGTTTGTAAAAACAAATCAGAGAACTTATGGGAATGAAAGGCACAATAGAAGAGATGAAAAAAAAACAATGGAAACCTACAACAATAGACTTGAAAAGGCAGAAGAAAGGATTAGTGAACTAGAGGACTGGACACTGAAATTCAGCACACAAAAGAAAATATGGGGAAAATAATGGAAAAATATGAGCAGGGTTTCAGGGAATTAAATGACAAAATTAAGCACATGAATAAATGTGTTGTGGGTGTTCCAGATGGAGAAGAGACGGGGAAAAGAGGAGAAAGACTAATGGAGGAAATAATCACTGAAAATTTCCCATCTCTGATGAAAGGCATAAAATTCCAAATCGAAGAAGTTCAATGTACCCTAAACAGAATAGATCCAATTAGACAAACTCCAAGACACTCACTAATCAGATTGTCAAATGTTAAAGACAAAGAGAGAATTTTGAAAGTAGCAAGAGAAAAGCAATCCATCACATCCAAGGGAAGCCTAATAAGACTATGTGTAGATTTTTCAGCATGGAGGTGAGAAGACAGTATTATATATTTAAGATCCTAAAACAGAAAAATTGCCAACCAAGAATTCTTTACCCAGCAAAATCGTCCTTCAAAAATGAAGGGAAGATTAAAATATTTTCAGACAAATGATCACTGAGAGAATTTGTGACTAAGAGATCAGTTCTGCCATACTAAAGGGAGCACTACAGGCAGATAGGAAAAGGCAGGAAAGAGATGTCTGGAGAAGAGTGTAGAAATGAAGATTATCAGTAAAAGTAGAAAGAGAAAAAAAAATAGATATAACATATAAAATCCAAAAGACTAAATGGTAGAAGAAGGTACTGCCTTTACAGTAATAAAATTAAATGTTGGGTGAGCCACAGTGGCTCAGTAGCAGAGTTCTTGCCTACCATGCTGGAGATCCAGGTTCAAGTCCCAGTGCCTGCCCATGTAAATAAATAAATAAATAAATGCTAATGGAGTGTGAAGGTAGTTCAGTGGTAGATTCTCACTTGCCATGTGGAAGACCCAGGTACGATACCTGGCCCATGCACTTCCCAAATAAACAAGCAAACAAATGAAAGAACAAACCAAACAAAAATTCAACAAATGATGTTGCAATAAGGGGTTACTCACATGGAAAAAGAATAAAATGTGACCCCCACCATACAGCATACAAGGAAAAAAAATAAATGTTAATGATTAAACTCCCCAATCAAAAGACACAGACTAGCAGAATGGATTTAAAAATAGGACCCATCTATATGCTGTCCACAGGAGACTTGTTTTAGACCCAAGGACAAAAATAGGTTGAATGTGAAAGGTCAGGAAAAGATATTTCATGCAAACAACAATCAGAAAAGAGCAGGAGTAGCTATACTAATATCCAACAAATTAGACTTCAAATGTAAAACAATTAAAAGAGATAAAGAAGGACACTATGTATTAATAAAAGGAACAATTCAACAAGAAGATATAACAATCATAAATATTTATGCATTGAGCCAAGAGTGCTCCAAAGTACATGAGGCAAACACTGACAACAATGAAGGGAGAAACAAACACCTCTACCATAATAGTTGGAAACTTCAATTCCCCACTCTCATCAACAGGCAGAATATCAGACAGAGGATCAATAAAGAAACAGAGTTTGAATACTACCATAAATGAACTAGACTTAACAGACAATTACAGAACATTACACCCCACAACAGTAAGATACACATTTTCCTCATGTGCTCATGGATCATTCTCAAGGATAGACCATATGCCCGGTCACGAAGCAACTCTCAATAAATTTTAAAAAGTTAAAATCACACAAAAGACTTTCTCAGATCATAATGAAGTGAAGTTGGAAATCAATTATAAGCAAAGAGCCAGAAAATTCACAACTATATGGAGGCTAAACAACACACCCTCAAATAAACAGTGGATCAAGGAGGAAATTACAAAAGAAATGAATAAATATCTTGAGGCAAATAAAAATGAAAACACAACATGTCAAAATTTATGGGATGCAACAAAGGCAGTGTTAGGAAGGAAATTTATTGCCTTAAATGCCTATATTAAAAAAGAAGAAAGAGCAAAAATCAAGGAGTTAACTGTTCACTTGGAAGAACTAGAGAAAGAACAGCAAACATCCCCGAATCAAACAGAAAGCAAAAACTAAGATTAGAGCAGAAATGAATGAAATTTAGCATGTGAAAACAATCAATGAAATAATAAAACAAGAAGTTTGGTTCTTTGAGAAAATCAATAAAATTAATGGACCCTTAGCTAGGTTGAAAAAAAAAAGAGATGACACAAATAAATAAAATAAAAAATGGAAGAGGAAACATAACCACTCACCCTGTAGAAATAAGGGAGGTAATGAGAGGATACTATGAGCAACCATATGTTTACAAACTAGACAATGTAGATGAAATGGACAACTTCCTAGAAAGGCATGAACAACCAACATTGACTCAAAAAGAAATAGACAACCTCAACAAATCAACCACAAGTAAAGAGATTGAATCAGTCATCAAAAAGCTCCCCAAAAAAGAAAGATCCAGGACAAGATGGCATCACATGTGAATTTTACCAAGAATTTAAGAAAGAATTAGTACAAATTCTGCTCAAAATCTTCAAAAAAATTGAAGAGAGGGACAGCTATCTAACTCATTCTATGAAGCCAACATCACCCTATTTCCAAGGCCAGACAAAGATACTACAAGAAAAGAAAATTACAGACCATTCTCTCTAATGATAAAGATGTTACAATCCTCAACAAAATACTTGCAAATTGAATCCAGTGGTGCACTAAAAGAATTATAAACTATGACCAAGTGGAATTGATTCCAGGTGTGCAAGGATGGTCCAACATAAGAAAATCAAGTAACGTATTACACCATATTAACAAATCAAAGCATAAAAACCACATGCTTATTTCAATTAATGCAGAAGAGCCATTTGACAAAATTCAACATCCTTTCTTGATGAAAACACTTCAAATGAAAGCAATAGAAAGGAATTTCCTCAACATGATAAAGGGAATATATGACGAACCCACAGCTAATATCATACTCAATGAAGAAAGACTGGAAGCCTTCCCTCTAAGATCAGGAATAAGACAAGGATGCCCTCTGCCACCATTGTTATTCAACATTGTGCTGGAAGTTCTAGCCAGAGCAATTAGGCAAGAAAAAGAAATAAAAGGTATCCAAATTGGAAAGGAAGAAGTAAAATTCTCATTGTTTGCAATTGATATGATACTATACATCAAAAATCCAAAAAAATCTACAACAAAGCTACTAGACCTAACAAATGAGCACCGCAGAGAGGCAGGGTACAAGATCAACGCCCCAAAATTGTAGTGTTTCTATACACTAGTAATGAAAAATCTGAAGAGGAAATCAAGAAAAAAATTCCATTTACAATAACAACCAAAAGAATCCAATAATTAGGAATAAATTTACTAAGGATACAAAAGACCTGTGCAGAGAAAACTATAAAAAAAATTGCTAAAAGAAGTCAAGGAAGACCTAAATAGGTGGAAGGGCATACCGTATTCATGGATTAGAAGACTAAATATAGTTAAGCGTCAATTTTACACAAATTGATTTATAGATTCAATTTATTACCAATTTAAATCCCAACAACTTAACTATACAGGAATAGAAAAAACAATAACCATATTTATTTGGAAGGGAAGGGTGCCCCAAATAGTTAAAAATATTTTCAGAAAGAAAAATGAAATGGGAGGTCTCACACTCCCTGACTTTAAAGCATATTATGAGGCTATGGTGGTCAAAACAGCCTGGTACTGGCATAAATATAGATCTATTGACCAATGGAATCGAACACAGTGTTCAGAAATAGACTCTCTCATCCATGGAAAGTTGATCTTTGATAAGGTAGTCAGGCCAATCCACCTGGACACAGCAGCTTCTTTAATAGATGGTGCTTGGAGAACTGGATATCCACATGCAAAAGAATGTAAGAGGATCCATATCTCACACCATATACAAAAATTAACTCAAAATGTGTCAAAGACCTAAACATTAGAGCTAACACCATAAAATATTTAGAAGAAAATGTATAGAAATATCTTATAATATTGTAATAGGAGGCAGATTCCTAGATCTTGGACCCAAAGCACGAGTATTAAAGAAAGAAATACATAAATGGGAAATCCTCAAAATTGAACACTTTTGTGGATCAAAGACATTTGTCAAGAAAGTAAAAAGGCAGCCTATGCAATGAGAGATAGTATTTGGAAACCACATATCAGATAAGGGGTTAGTATCCAGAATATGTAAAGGGATTCTCCAACTCAACAACAAGAAGACAAACAACCGAATTTTAAAATGGGCAAAAGACATGAACAGACACTTCTCAGAAGAGGAAATACAAATGGCTAACAGGGACATGACAAGATGCTCAACTTCACTGGCTTTTAGGGAAATGCAAATCAAAACCACAATGAGATATCATATGACACCCACAAGAATGGCCATTATCAAAAAAAAAAAAAAAAAACAGAACACGAAAAGTGCTGGAGAGGATGTGGAGAAAGAGTTACACTTATTCACTGTTGATGGGAATGTAAAATGGTACAACCACTCTGGAAGGCACTTTGGCAGATCCTCAGGAAAGAAACAAACAGACATTTGCACACCAATGTTTATGGAAGCATTGTTTATGATGGCCAAGAGATGGAAAACAGCCCAAATGTCCATCAGTGGATGAGTGGCTAAACAATCTATGATGTATACAAACGATGGAATATTACACAGCTGTAAGACAGAATTAAGTCATGAAACAATCCAGGATAATTTATAAGAATAGACAGGGTCCCTACTCACCACCACTCCCCCATGTAAAACAGAAACTTAAATGTCACCCAATCAGAACATTTTCTCCATTGCTTCCGTGTTTACTCTACATAAGCTTCCCCATTTCACTCCCTCCATGGCCTGCTTTCCAAATCACTTGTGGCCCAAGTAAACTTTAAAAAAATGCCTCAGTTTATCTTTGACAGTTTAATTTCATCTGATGGCAATAAAGAAATGTGACATTTCGCACACACCCAAATTTGTGGGGCAAGATTCATATCTGTAGTTTCCACAGGAGGCTAGCGGTGGGTTTATCACATGATCCTAAAACCCTGTTACTCAGTATATACCTGGAGGAGCTAAGTGTGGGGACATGAATGGACATCTGCACACTGGTGTCTCTGGAGGCAGTGTTCACAGTGTTCGTGATCCACAATGAATGGAGGTGGCCTAAGAGTACAACCACTGAGGAGTGGAAGGGGGAACTATGCTGCATACATACAATAGACTACTGAGCCATGGCAAGAAGGAATGAAGTTGTGAGGCATGCAGCTAGATGAATGAACCTTAAGAGCTGTATGTTGAACGAAATGTCAGGAACAGAAAGACAAATATTATCATGCCCCAATTATATGGACTAACTATAATATAAAAATTCAGTGAACTAAAGTCAACAGCATGGGTTATCAGGTTGTAAAGGGTCCTAGATTGTAACTCTTAAAAGTAGTTACATATATTTAGGTATAATTGTTAATTCTAAATTCTGAGATACTGAGCTGTTTGTATATAACCTGGTCTTTCCCAGAAACTTCAGGTATTTATGTGACACCTGAGAGTCAGAGTCAGAGCTCTGAAGCTATGAAACTCAGCAGTACCCCATATAGGAACTGGTTAAAAAGTTGAAAAAGTGATCAGACATCAAGTAGAGATATGAATGAAGCTGATCCGGATAGGACTAAGGTATATCAGAAGACTGGGTAAAGGATGATGTCATCCATATCTTAAAACTTCAATTTCTGTATGAGACTAAAAGGAAAGTTGTTTATTTGGTACAAAATTTATATTATGGGTAGTGCATTTCCTAACTTAACTTGTATGGTCAATTTAGTTGAACACCGTTAAGTACAGGGAATCTTGAATAGAGCATGAGATTTTGTTGGTTTGTCCAGGTTAGTGTGATGCCCTGAAAAATCCCAGAGTGATTTGGACAGTGAATAAAGAAGTATTTGCAGGGTCCCCTTAAGGGAATGGGGAGAAAGGGGGAAAGATTTAACTTCCCCATTTGGAGAATTTATCTAGGGTATGGACAGATGAATTTAAAATATGGATAAAAAATAAATAATAGGGGGAACAAAGGTTACAATATGTTGGGTATATGGAAATACTAGTGGTCAATGAGAGGGAGGGGTGAGGGGTATGGTATGTATGAGTTTTTCCTTTTTAGTTTTTTTTTCTGGAGTGATGCAAATGTTTTTAAAAATGATCATGGTGATGAATATACAACTATGTGATGATTCTGTGAGCCACTGATTGTTCACCATGTATGGAACGTTTGTGTGTTAAGAAAGTTTGTATGTTTGTATGTTAAGTTTTTACAATAAAAATATTAAAATAAGAAAGAAAGAAACAATCACTGTCAAGGGGAGTGTGATGACTATGTTTGGTGAGGACAAGTGGTTCTCAAATGTAGGCATAAATGGAAATCACCTTGAGGGCTATTGTAAACAATGGACTATAGTTAATAGTATAATTATAAAACTGTTCTTTCATGATTTGTAACAAATGTACCATACTAATTTAAGGTGTTAATAATAGGGTGGTGTGCTGGTTTGAAAGGGTTATGGACCCCAGAATAGCCATATGCTTTAATCCTCATTCAGTATTGCTGGCTGGGGGCTATTTGATTGTTTCCTTGGAGATGTGACCCTCCCAATTGTGGGTGGTAACTTTTGATTAGATGGCTTCCATGGAGTTGCGGCTCCACCCATTCCAGGTGGGTCTTGATTAGTTTACTGGAATCCTTTAAAATAGAAAGCATTTTGGATAGATTCCCTTCTTTAGAGCCACAAGAACCACAAGAGCCCACACAACCAGAAACCTTTGGAGATGAAGAAGAAAAATGCACCCAGGCGAGCTTCATGAAACAAGAAGCCGGGAGAGGAAGCTAGCAGATGTTGCCATGTTTACCATATGCCTTTCCATTGAGAAAGAAACCCTGAAGGTCATAGGCCTTTCTTGAGTGGAGGTAACCTCTTGTTGGTGCCTTAATTTTGACATTTCTATAGACTTGTTTTAACTGAGATATTTTCATGGCCTTAGAACTGTAAACTTACAACTTAATAAATTTCCCCTTTTCAAATGCCATTCCATTTCTGGTATATTGCATTATGGCAGCTAGCAAACTAGAACAGGTGGTATGTGGGAATTCTATATGTTATGCATGATTTTTCTGTAATAAAACTTCTCTAATAAAAATTTTTTTTAAAGATTCATACCTGTAACAGCTGTGGGTTTTGTCCAAAATCATATTAATACGAGACTAGAATTTGGTTGTCTCTCTATTAAAATGGCAAATACTTCTTGGGTATTAGACTTGCTCTCACCTAAGGATAGAAAAGGCTACTTTTCTTTGCAATCTACCCAGAGAGAAGAGATTCTATAATTTTCTGTACTTTAAACTAATTTTATCATGTCCTTAACTATTAATTATAGCTGCTATAATCTTAGTCCCTAGTAGTAGAGGAAAGGCTCAATAAATATGAAATGTTTGAGTGAGTAAATGAATGAAGAAATAAGGTGACAGGATAATTTAATGAGGTATTAATTTTTTGTTGTTGAAGAACCCACAAAAATAAGCATTTTGTGCCATCTGGATTTTTCCCTCTCTAGATCCCTTAAGTAGTCAGGAATTTGAATTCCTTTGCTGCTGCTTCCTCTTAGCTTTTGTTAAAAAGTGCCTGGAGTCATACAGGACTTAAGCTAGGAGGAGGAAGAGGGGAGAAAAATGAAAGATAGGGAAAGGATGGGCATAGAATTCCCCAAGACTGGGAGCAGTTGGAGGGGTTTGGGACCTCAAATAGTAAGACCTATATCCCCCTCCCTTCCATACTGTAGTAGGTGACAAGCCCTCAGAGAGGAATGACTACTTGGTACACCTAGGAAAGCTGGACTTAACACAGGCTCGGAAACCTAGAGAAACAGGGATAGAGGGAGTCGAATAGCACTATCTATCAGCCAATCTATGGAGAAATTGAAAAGTAGCAAGTCTTTGCAAATTTGGGTAAGAGCACAAAACCACTACATTGTCCCTCATCTTGCCCTATCATTTATACTCCCTAGGCCACTCCTGGGAGCTTCCATCTTTGGCAAACTTGAATATTCTCAGCGTGGAAGGATTCATTTGAACTCATATCATAAGTATATCTCAGCAAACAGCACGGACCAGCAGTGAGTGAAGCCTCCTCAAATGTTCAACTCCTTCTAAAACTTGCTGGAAAGTTCACAAGAATTTAAGGAGGGCAAACCCATGAGTTTCCTATGGGCCCAGTAGGATGGAAGCTTAAAGTCAAATGAAAGATGTAGGGGGAAATGTGTACTTTGCTAGAAAATTATATATTGTCTAGAGAACACTCCTCTTGGCTATTTGATTCTGATCCTGTGGGAGCTATTTTTTACAACTCTGCCAGTTTGTCAACAGACACACAAATTTTGTCCTGTCTGTTACACGTTCAATTTATTTGCCTTGTCCACTGTGTATAAACCAGCTTTGTCTCCATTTGTACACTAATTTAGACATTCCTTTATTTCATACTAAATTTGTCCTTTTTTGACTTTTGACTTCTTTGAACCAGTTGTTTGCTGGCCAGGTTCCTTCAATGACTGAGTTATATAAAATCTTGAGCACATATTCAATTTTTTATCTGTATGAGTCATGATTTTACCTTTAAAACTTTTCATAGAAAATAATATTAGATTCCTTGTACCTCTGAGTTTGTAAAATAAGATATCAAAACAAATATGTAACAAAATAAGCCCTAGAAAGAACTAACTGAAAATAACAATAAAAACTAAGAAATAGAATCCCAGTTGTCCTGACTAGTTTTACCTCCTTTGGATATAATTCTCAGTCTGTATTCTACTTCCATTTCTTCTCTTAGTTGCAGTTGGTCTTGGAAATGAACTAATATTATAGTTCCCACTTATTAGCTAAGGTAAATGCACTACTCAGTACCAAAGTCAAAAATGTTGTATAAGGCCAGGTCTGTACTAGCAACTCTGAATGACTTTGTGAAGCATGCCCAACATAGAATATTTAAAATTCTATTTCCCCTACAACTACTTCCATGCTACTTGGTACCATACTCTGACTGAAAGAATAGACACATGAGTAAAGGACAAGGAGAATAGAAAACCTGTTAGAACACAATTACTGAAAATAACTTAATCAAGAAATAATGGTGCTGTAGTTAATCATTCAAATATAAGAAAGTTCTTATGTGAAGTAGAACAAATGTACATTACTATTACAAGGTGTTAATAATAGGATGGTAAATGCGGGAAAAATGCAAACCACAGATTATAAAGAAAAAAAGAGATAATGGTGGCTTTGCACTGGAATCGTTTCAATATTGATGGAGAGAAGTGAATTTATTGCAGATAAGCCCTGGAGGTAGTAGTGAAAGAACATTGTCTAGTATCAAACCACCAGAATAGACTTTTGGTGTCACAACTGCGAGGATGTTACTGGCATCTAACGGATTATTATTTTTTAATGCAATTTTATTGAGATATGTTCACATACCATATAATCATCCAAAGTATATAATCAATAATGCACAGTATCATCATGAAGTTGTGCATTTATCATCCCAATTGATTTTCAAATATTTTCGTTACTCCATGAATAATAAAAATGAAAGTAAAAAAGAAAACCAAATACATCCCATACCCTCTATTCCCCCTATTATTTACTTATTGTCTTTATTTTCTTACTCATCTGTCCACACATTAGATAAAGGAAGTGTCAGTCCCAAGGTTTTCTCAATCTGTATAACTATAAAAGTCATATAGTTATACAGTCATCTTCAAAAATCAAGGCTACAGGATTACAGTTCAACAGTTTCAGGCATTTCCCTCTAGCTACTCTATTACACCAAAAAATGAAAAGGCATATCTGTATAATGCATAAGAATAACCTACAGAACAACTTCTCAAATCTACTTAAAAATCTCTCAGCCACTGAAAGTTCATTTTATTTATTTTTTTGCAAAGATTTTATTCATGGTTCTTTTTGCAAGGATTATTCTTTCTTGCATATCTTAGAAAGGAGATGGCAATTATATCATATGACCTAAATACTGCTCTGATTCCTCTCCTCCTCATCATCTTGTCTGCCTCCCTTTATCCAATTTCTCCCTACTGTATCTATGATTTGCACAGGTATGGAAGTGATTTTTCTAGATGAAAATCCTTCAATTTTTCTCAGGGAAAATCCCAAATTACTTAGCATGGCATATAGACTCTTCCATTATGTGGCTCCAACCTGCTTTTCAGTGTTAGCCTATGTTTCTCTCTATCCAACCACACAACTAAGCTCACTTGTCTCTAATGCATCATGCTTTTTGCACAATTCTTTCTCTTTATATAAATTGTTCTCGAGGCTAATTCTTATGGTCATCACCTGTGCATCTATCACCACCCAACTGAAATATCAACTGCTTTGTTAAGTCTGTCCCAAGTCTCTCAGAAATTAAAAAATGAGTCTTTAGTCATATTGTACTTTAAAAAACAAACAACATTGATCTATGTTGTGTTTGTCACTTTCCTTACTAGACTGTGAACTACTCCAAGTCGGAAACTAGGTTTTTTTTCATTCCAAGCACTTTCTGTAGTGTCTACTCCATGGTGTATAGGATCAATACTTGTTTATTGACTTAATATTTTGCCTTTACATATCTCCAATTAGTTGGGTTTATGAAACATCAATATGTTCTCTTTTATAGACTCTTTATTATGAATGGTCAATGTGAAAAATATGGAAGCCATGGCTTGTGAAGTCATTTGCATACTCTAACTGCAGCGATGCAATATCCAGTTCCACTATTTTACATGAGATTTTCTTCCTGGGCCATATGTTTTGGAGTTTGCTCTCTTTAACAGTTGTAACAGTGAAATCATACTACATCTATTGTGTCTGGTTTATTTCAATCAGCATTATATCCTCCAGGTTGATCCATGTTGTCATCCTCAGGTGGGGGAGTTTAATATTTCCACATTTTTTCCCAGTCGCTCAAGGGGACTTTGCAAATACTTTTTTTTCTTTACCTTGTGCCCAGATTTCTCTGGGTATTGGGTTATTAAAAGAAAAACTTTTCATGCAATTTAGGATCTCAGAGCTTCATTGAACAATTCATGAATCAGGCAGCACTTCATTCAGAAAGAAGGGAACTCTACCAAGGTAGTGGAAAGGGGAAACTTATATAGAGCCAACACACAAAAGCAAGGAAATGTTCTGATTGACTAACATTAAGTTTCCATTTCACAAAGGGCATCTTACAGAGATGTACATTGGTTAGTATGCTATCTGGTACGCTATCTCTCCTATACCACAAGTAGTTTATCACCATGTGTTGTTTATCCACAGTTCTGTAGGGTGCCTTTGTTTGGTCCATTTCTTGGAAAGCCCCTGCTGGTCACCTGGAAAATACTTTTTTCAGAAAGGGGTTCCTCCAGCCACACCCACCCAATTCAAGCAGCCATTTTTTAAAAATTTTAATGTGGTTTTTCAAATGCAATTTTATTGATATATATTACATATTTGCATACCATGTAATCATCTGAAGTGTACAATCAGTGGTTCACAATATCATCATATAGTTATGTCTCACAATCAACTTTTTTTTCTTTTTTGTGAAAAATAACATAGATTCAAAAAAGCTATAAATTTCAAAGCACACCACAATTACTTGTAGAACAGATTTCAGAGTCTGGTATGGATTACAATTCCCCAATTTAAAGTTTTTACTACTAGCTACTCTAAGACATTGGAGACAAATAACAATATAATGACTTAGCAGTCATACTCATTTGTTAAACTCTACTTTTTCTGTTTACCTTTGATCTTTCTCCCACTCTTTTTTATTTGATGCTCTCCCACTTTTAGAGGTAGTTGATGTTCTGGAGAGGCTGGTCCCTCTGCATTTCAGGACTTATCTGGCCTACAAACCCATCTGGAGGTTGTAGGTTTCTGGAAAGTAATCATAGTGCATGGAACCTTTGTAGAATCTCTTGTAAAGCCCTAGGTGTTCTTTAGGGTTGGCAAGAATGATTATGGTTGGGGTTTGGCAAACCACATTAGGCAGCAATGTCTAACTGAAGCTTACATTAAGAGTAGCCTCCAGAAGGGAACTGCCTGAAAATGTAGAGCTGTGTTCCAGTAGCCATGTTTCTTGATGATGATTGAACAATGATATAGCTTTCACAATGAAACTCTGTGAATGTGAAAACCTTGTGTCTGATGCTCCTTTCAGCTACTATATCAACAAAAGAGTAGAACATATGGAATAAAAATAAATAATAGGGGGAACAAATGTTAAAATAAATTTAGTTTGAAAAGCTAGTGATAAATGAAAGCAAGGGGTAAGGGATACGGTAGGTATAATCTTTTTTTCTCTATTATCGTTTTATTTCTTTTTCTGATGTCTTTTTATTTCTTTTTCTAAATCGATGCAAATGTTCTAAGAAATGATGAATATGCAACTATGTGATAATATTAAGAATTATTGATTGTATATGTAGAATGGAATGATATTTTAATGTTCTTTTGTTAAGTTTTTTAATTAATAAAAA
>PVIY010050603.1:0-16121 GCA_004026745.1 Myrmecophaga tridactyla
GCTCGAGATGGGTGAACCATTAGCTAATGAGGTTGAACTCCAATGTAAGGGAATAGGTAGGACTGTAGGTGGTTCCCTAGTGGGTCTAGAAGTAATATTACCATATTGAACATGAACAAGAATGAAAGGGGTTGTATAGACCTACATGTCCCACTGATTAACACTAGAATATGAATTAGTTCTTGCAAGAATTACTTCAAAGATATGATTCTTGTATAAAGAGTGTTTAATTCCAGGGTACAGGGGGAAAACTGCTATTGCATGCTATGAGCTATTCCAAAAGGAAACCATCAGCACTACCACAGCAACAGCAGAGGCAAATAACAGGGGAGAGACAAGAGTTAAGAGGAGTTTTAGATTTCCTATTTGGTGAGGGTGTGGTTCCAATAATGGTTTTCTTCCTCTTGGGAACAATGAAACTATTTGAAGCTGAAAATGTTGATGGACTGAGGACTTTGGGCCCTTTACATGATACCTGATGAATGCAGGTGGCTGAAGGATGCACTGACGGAGTAGATTGGCGAACGATGGTGCATACTTATAAATGAAGGTTGTAACCAATGAAAGAAAGGTTTATTTGGTCTGGAACTAAAATTTTCTGTAGTGCATAGTCTAATTCAACCTATATGTATAGCTCATTTGAACTGAAACACAGGGAGCACAGTACAAGAAAGAAGTCCTTTAATCCTGTATTGATTATTGTAATGCCTAGATACATCCTAGAGTATATTAAGCAGATAATCAAAAAGAATTGGGGGCGGGGGCAGGCCGCTGTGGCTCAGCAGGCAGAGTTTTCGCCTGCCATACCAGAGACTTGGGTTCAATTCCTGGTGTCTGCACATGCAGAGAAAAAAAAAAAAAGAATTGGCAGGGCAGTGGAATGGTGGCTCAGCAGGCAGAATTCTTGCCTGCCATGTCAGAGAACCAGGTTCGATTCCCAGTACCTGCCCATGCCAAAAAAAAAAGAGAAAAAAAAGAATTGGCAAAGCCTCCTGAAGGATGGTAAAAAGAATATGGAACTATTAAACCTTACCATCAGGGAATCCAATAATGTGCCAAACTTTAGGGACACCCAAATCAATAGGCCATGCCCTTGATCATGAGGCTTACTCTTGTGAAGCTCATGTAGATAGTAGAGAAGCTTAGACTACCTACAGGCATGCCTGAGAGCTACTTCTGGAGGACCTCTGTTGTTGCTCAGCTGTGGCCTCAGTCTCTCTAGGCCCAACTCTGCAAGTGAAATCATTGCCCTCTCCTCTGCATGGGACATGACATCCAGGGATGAAAGTCTCCCTGGCAACGTGGGAGATGACTCCCAAGAATGAATCCAGACCTGGCATCATGGGACCAACAATTCCATCCTGACCAAAAGTGGGAAAAGAAGTGTAATTAATAAAGTATCATTGGCAGGGAGAGTTCAAATAGAGTCGAGAGGCTATTCTGGAGGTTGCTCTTACACAAGTTTCAGGTAAACCTTGCTACCTGTCATAACCTGCCAACTCCCAGCCAGGACGATTCCAGCCAATCCTAAAGTACACCTAGGGCAATATATAAGATTCCACAAGGATTCCATGCACTAGAGTAACTTTCCAGAAACCTACAACCTCCAGTTAGGTCCCTGGTCCAGATAAGTCCTGAAACCTAGCCCAGCCTCTCCAGAACATCAGCTACTTCCATCTCCCTACCCTATATTATGACAGACCCTTCCAATATCAAAAATTTAGAATTGCCATGGCCCAAACAACCCCAAAGAGAAGTACAGAAATATCAAAGGTGATGGTGGAGTTATACAGTGAAGATAAGGATTTAACAAATGAATAGGAATGCTGAATCATTAAACGGATATTTTGTTTAGTCTCCCGTATTTTAGAGTATCTAAAAGTAAAAACCTAAAATTGTGAAATTGTAACCCATGTCAAACTCCAAAATATATTCTACAATCAATTGTGGTGCTGTGCTTTGAAATTTATTTCTTTTTTCTATATAGTTATTTTTCACAAAAAAAAGAAGGAAAGAAAGTCAATTGTGATGATAAAAAAATATTTAAGCCCTCTAGCCTCCTATATTCTGGAGCAGTTAGAAGGAAAAATATGAGAGGATTGCATGGCAGCCCATGAAAAATTCTGGGAGCTGTCCTGTAACTACCTATTGAAGAGTGTTTTGAAAACTATCGTTTTTTTATTTGTTTGCTTTGTATATATTTTATGTTATTCAATAAAAAAAACTTTTAAAACGTAAATGGTGGGCCACGGTGGCTCAGCAGGCAAGAATGCTTGCCTGCCATGCCAGAGGACCTGGGTTCACTTCCCAGTGCCTGCCCATATTAAAAAAAAAAAAAAATGTAAATGGTTTAAACAAACAAATTAAAGAGCAGATATTGTCAGAATAAAGAAAAAAACTGACCCAAATATATTCTGTCTACAAGAAATTCACGTTAAATATAAAAATATAAGTAGATTAAAGGGATGGTTAAAAGATATATACCATGATAACACTAAGCAAAAGAAAGCTGAAGTAGCTATATATCTTAGTTTGTCTAAGCTGCTATCATAAGTATCACAAACTGGTTTGGCTTGAACGACAAGCATTTATTGGCCCATGGTTTTGGAAGCTTGCTTTTTTCCTGAAGGCCGTAGCATTTTGGTGCCAGATTGCTGCAATCCTTGGGGTTCCATGGCCTTCAATTCTACCTCACATTACATGGTGATATTCTCTCCTTTCCAGCTTTGGTGACTTCCTGGTTCTCTCTGTAGGGCCTCCAGTAATACAAATTAATACCACTCTCATTCAGTCGGCCCATGCCTTAACTAAAAATAACACCAACAACAAGAGAATATTTATAATGAATTTATACCCAAGGATTACATATTAAAATTAAGACTATGTGTAAATTGTTATACACAATTCAATCTACCATACCATATCAATATCAAAGTAGATTCCAGAGCAAAGGAATATACCAGAAATAAAAAAGGACATTACAAATGAGAAAAGTGTCAATTCAGAAAAAGATATAACAATTCTAAATGTGTTTGAACCTAATAAAAAAGCTTAAAAATACATGAAGCAAAAACTGATGGAACTGAAAGGAGAAATAGACAAGCCCACAATTATAGTTGGAAGCTGAAACACTCCTCTTTCATTAATTGAGAGAATAAAAAGAAAATCAACAAGGCTGTAGGACAGGGTTTCTCAACAACAAAACTATTAATATTTTGGACTAGATAATTATTTCTTTGGGGGCAAGAGCTGTCTTGTGCATTATAGGGTTTTTTGCAGCACCTCTGACCTCTATGAACTAAATGCTAGTAGCACACTCCCCCAAGTTATGGCAATCAAACATGTCTCTAGAGATTGCCAAATGTTCATGTGTGTCCAACTAACTCCAAGTTGAGAACCATAGCTACAGAAGGATTGAACAACACCATCAACCAACTGGATCTAATTGGCATATATAAAACACTCCACCGAAGAATAGAATAAATATTCTTATCAAATGCACGTGGAATATTTACCAAGGTGGACTATGTTCTGAATTATAAAACAAGTCTGAAAAATATTTACAAATTGAAATTACATGAAGTATGCTTTTCAACCATAATAGAATTAAAAAATAAAGACAGAATGATAACAGGAAAGTCTCTAAGCAGTGCTTGGGAGAAAATTTATAGCATTAATTTCTTACATTAGAAAAAAAGAAAGATTGCAAGCCAATAAGCTGAGCTGTCACCCAGGAAAAGAAGAGTGGAAGAAACCCAAAGCAAGCAGAAGGAAAGAGATAATAAAGATAAAAGCAGAACTCAATAAAATTCAAAACAGAAAAGCAATAAAGCAAGTCAATGAGCCCAAAAGCTGGCTCTTTGAAAAAAAATCAATAAATTTGATAAAACTTTCAAAATAGTGGCAAAGAAAATAGAAGATGCACAAATTACCAATAACATGAATGAAAGAGAGAATAACACTACAAAGTACGTAAACATTAAAAGGACAATAAGAACCATTACAAATAATTCCAGAAATACAAATTTGATGAACTAGATTAAATGAGTTCATTCTTTGAAAAAACTACAAACTACTAAAAGTCACGCAAGATGAAACAATAACCTGAATTATTCTAATTATTAAAGAAATTTAATTTATAGTTAAACTCTTCCAAAAATAAATCAAACCAATATGGTTTCACTAGTGAATTCTACCAGAAATGTTTAGAAGAAATAATGCCAACTTACACAATCTCTTCCCAGAAAATACCACAACTGGACATTCAGAACAAGTTAAAAATTAAAGACAACTATCCCTCTTGAACATAGGTATAAAAACCTTTAATAAACTACTTGATACTTAATCAAATCCAGCAACAGACAAAAAGAATAATACACCATGAATAAGTGGAATTTATCCTGGGAGTGAAATAATGGAAAAATTCATTTGAAAAACATTAACATTCAATCATAATAAAAAGTTACAGCAAACTGGATAGAAGGAAGCCTCCTCAACACACTAAAGGACATCTTAAAAAAAAAACAAAAAGCTATAGCTAATATTATACTTAACAGTGAAAGACTAAGTGCTTTCCCCTAAGATCTGGTACATGGCAAGAATGTACATTCTCACCACTCCTATTCAACATTATACCCAGAAGTACTAACCGGTGCAATAAGGAAAAGAAAAGAAAGAGAAAGAGAGAGAGCAAAAGAGAGAAAGAGAGAGGAAGGAAGAAAGAAAGGGAGGAAAGGAGAAAGGGAGGAAGAAGAAATGAAGGAAGGGAGGAAGAAGAAAAAAGAGAGAAAGGAACACATTCAGCTTGAAAAGGAAGAAATTATACTATCCTTAGCTGCAGGCAAGATGATTGCTTATGTAGAAAACCCCAAGAATATTTTTAAGATTCCTAGAACTAATAAGTGAGTTTAGCAAGGTCATGAATACAACAGCAGCATGCAAAAATCAATCATATTTCTACAAACCGACAACAATTAGAAGTCAATTTTTAAAGTACCATTAAAATAGAGTTCCAGAAAGATGGTGGAATAGGATAGGTTAAGTTCACCCCTGCTCCAAGGAACAGCTAGGGAAGGGATGGGAAGGCAACCGGGATGGTGATTCCAGGGTGTAAGTGACCTGGGAGGGTCTTTTGTATCACAGAGGGAAGTCCTCGTTGCAAAAGCTGAAGAACTGAGATGCAGAGACCAAGAGATCATCCAGCTAGTACAAACAGCCTAACAGGCCCTTTCCCAAATGGATTCCCAGAGCCCTTAGGAGTGCACAGACAGGGAGGTGAGCCAAGCCACATTCCTTGAATGCACTATCCTCATCCACAACTCTCCCCACATCCCATGCAACTGAACCCCATCACCTGCCTCCCTACTGTGCTCCAAGTGTGGACCTAACAGATATGTGCACATGTGCACCCCTGCCATGCCACCCAGCTCTGGGCAAGCACTGACCTGGGCATCCTGGTCACACACATCCCCAGCCCAAGCAGGCACAACCCCAGCCCACAGCCCCTGAGCTCTATGCATGCACACAGTGGGGCTCTGTGCCTTACACCTGGGCACACCAGAGCCCTGGCCCACAAACCCACGCATGCTCACAGCCACATCCTCCCCATCAGGTGCCCACGCATCTGTGCACCAACCTCTTGACCCCTGCGCCCAAACCTCCTGCCCTGCACAGGTGCACACCCTTGCCCCCACCCCCTGGCACAAGCACCCTCATCCCACACTTGGCAGGTGCTCATGTGTGCATCTATACTACATAACACCCCCTGCAAATGTATACCCCTGTCCCCAATACCTGCCAGCACCTGCACAACTGTGCCAGGGCCCCACCCACCCAACATCACCCACCCTGACCCATGTCCTTCAAGCCCCACAACCTGTGCCTTGCCCCTACACCTTCACACATCCACATCCCAGGTTCCCTAAACCCCTCCACCTGCACAAGGGCACATCTGCACCCTGCCCTCCCTATACCCTGAACTCTGTGTCACCTATCCCATGCTCTGACACCAATGACCTCCACACTCCATGCGCCCACCCACATCCTGCCTGTGCACCGGCCCCTGTGCATCAACTCAGCTCCCCATCCAGCTCCCGCTGTACCCTACCTCTATGTCCCCCACACTGTGCCCTACTCCTGTGCTCCAAGGCCTACCTAAGGTGCATCCCACTCCCACGACCCCCATTGCACCTCCACAACCCAGCACCCCACACCCCAAGCTCACAGGCACCTGCTTAGCCTCCCCGACCCATGCCTATGCCTGCCCTACAACCTGTAACTATGCTGTTGTGCCCCACATCTTGCTCCACAACCATCCCACAATTACAAAGCTTAAGTCTACTGAAGGAAATCAACTTCCAAAGTAATCCTGTCAAGATATTTACATGCCACAAAGGCAACAGAAGATTACTGAGCATATGATGATGCAAACAGATAAAGCCCAGTCTAATGACCAAATTAAAACCCCAAAGGAGACAGACATTGGAAAAACTAATCAAAGATGCTCATTAACCATACTAAATAATATCAGTGGGATGGCTAATGACATGAAAGAGATCAAAAACACACAAGAAACTCATAAAGAAGAATTTGAGAGAATAAATAGAAAAATAGCAGATATCATGGAGATTAAAGATGAAGTAGACCAAATCAAAAATATACTAGAGACACACAACAGCAGATTTTAAGAGGCAGAAGAAAGAATAAGTGAACTAGAGGACAGGGCAACTGATTTCAAACACACAAAACAGCAAATGGCAAAAAGATGGAAAAATTTGAATTAGATCTCGGGGAAATGATGGACAAAACAAAGCACACAAATATAAGAATTATCAGTGTCCCAGAAGGAGAAGAGGAGAGTAAAGGGCTAGGAAGATTAGTTGAGGATATAATGGGGGAAAACAACCCAACCTTTATAAAGGACATAAATATGCAAATCAAAGAAGTCCAATGAACTACAAATAGAATAAATCCAAATAAACCTACTGCAAGACACATATTAATCAGTCTGTCAAATGTTGAAGAGAAGCAGAAAATTCTGAAAGTGGCAAGGGGAAAAAAATCTACTACATACAAGGGAAACCACATAAGACTCAGTTCAGACTACTCAACTGGCACCATGGAGATGAGAAGATGGTGGTATTATATATTTAAGATCCTGAAAGAGAAAGACTTCTAGCAAAGAATTCTAAACTGAGGGAGAGGTTAAAATTTCCACAAACAAACACAGTTGAAAGAATTTGTCAACAAGAGACCAGCCCTACAAAAAATACTAATGGGAGTTTGCTGGCTAAAAAAAAAGAAGAAAAAACAGGAGAGGGAAGTCTGAGGAAGGGTACGGAATTAAAGAGTACCAGTAAGGGTAACTTAAAGGATAAAAAGAGAAAGAAGGAAAAGAATATATAGACCTGACAAATAAAATCCAAATGGTAAGATCATGGATTCAGGAAATACTTCTATAGTAATAACTTTGAATGTTAAAGGACTAAACTTACCACTTATAAAATACAGATTAAGATGGGCCACAGTGGGGTGGGCCACAGAGGCTCAGCAGGCAAGAATGCTTGCCTGCCATGCCAGAGGACCTGGGTTCGATTCCCGGTGCCTGCCCATGTAAAAAAATTTTAAAAATAAAAAAGATGGGCCACAGTGGCTCAGCAGGCAGAGTTTTTGCCTGCCATGCTGGAGACCCAGGTTCGATTCCCAGTGCCTGCCCATGCAAAAATATAGAGAGATTGGCAGAATGGATTAAGAAATATAATCCAGCTATATGCTGCATACAAGAGACTCATCTTAGAGACAAGAAGAAAAATAAATTGAAAGTGAAAGGGTCCAAAAAGATGTTCCAGGCAAGCTGTAACCAAAAGAAAGCAGTAACAGTTATACTAATATCAGACAAAATACACTTCTATAAGCATAAAGACAACATAAGAAACAAAGAAGGACACTATATATTAATCAAAGGGACATTTCACCTAGAAGAAATAACAATCATAAATGTCTATGCTCCCAATCTAAGAGTTCCAAAGTACATGAGACAGGCATTGGCAAAACTGAAGGGAGTGATAGATGTTTCAACAATAATAGTAGGAGACTTCAATACACCACTCTCCTCTATAGATAGAACAACCAGACAGAGGATCAGCAAGGAAATAAAAAAATTTAAACAATCTGATAAAGGAATTAAACCTAACAGATATATACATAGTTTGTTAACACCCAAAACACCAGGATATACATTCTTTCCAGTACTCATGGAACGTGCTCTAGGATGCATTATATTCTGGGACACAAAACAGATCTTTATAAACTTAAAAACATTGAAATTATTCAAAGCACTTTCCCTGACCACAATGGAACGAAGTTGGAAATCAATAACCACCAAGGAATGAGAACTTTCACAAAAATATGGAGATTAAATAGCACACACTTAAACAACCAGTAGGCCAAAGAAGAAATTGCTAAAGAAATTGGTAGTTATCTGGAGATGAATGAAAATGAGAATACAACATATCAGAACTTATGGGATGCAGTAAAGGCTGTGTTGAGAGGGAAATTTACTGCCCTAAATGCCTATATTAAAAAGAAGAATGAGCAAAAATCAAGGACTTAACTGCTCACTTGGAGGAACTTGAGAAAGAACAGCAAACTAGCCCCAAAGCAAACAGAAGAAGAGAAATATCAAAGATTAAAACAGAGTTAAATGAATGAGAGAACAAAAGAACAATAGAAAATATCAATAAAACTAAAAGCTGGTTCTTTGAGAAAATCAATAAAATTGATGAACCACTATCAAGACTGACAAAGAAAAAAAGAGAGAGGATGCAAATAAACAAAATCAGAAATGAGAGGTGTGTTGCCACAGACCCTGAAGAAATTTTAAAAATCACAAAAGGCTATTAATAACAACTGTACATCAACAAATTAAACAATTTAGATGAAGCGGACAAATTTCTGGAGAGACACAAAAAAGCTAGTGACTCAAGAAGAAATAGAAGGTCTCAATAAACCAATCACAAGTAAAGAGATTCAATCAGCCATTATAAACCTTCCTACAGAGAAAAGCCAAGGACCAGATAGCTTCACAGGGGAATTTTACCAAACATTCAGAAAGAACTAACACTAATCCTGCTAAAAATTTTCAAAAAACTTGAGGAAAAAGGAATGCTTCCTAACTCATCTTATGACAGTAATATCACTTAAATCCTAAAATAGGGTAGATGCTATAAGAAAGAAAACTACAGGCCAATCTCCTTAATGAACACAGATACAAAAAATTCTCAACAAAATACTAGCAAATTGAATTCAACAACACATCAAAAGAATTATACACAACGACCAAGTGGGGTTTATACCAGGAATGCAAGGATGGTCCAACACAAGAAAGTCAATTAATGTAATAAAGCACATTAACAAAACAAAAGGGAAAAATCACATGATCATCTAAATTGATGCTGAAAAAGCATTTGACAAAATTCAACATCCTCTTCTGACAAAAACACTTCAAAAGGTAGGAATCAAAGGTAACTTCTTCAATATGATAAAGGGTATATATGAAAAATCCATAGCCAGCATCATACTTAATGAAGAATGATGAAAGCTTTCCCCCTAAGATCGAGAACAAGACAAGGATGCCCTCTGTCATCACAATTATTTAACATTGTACTAGAAGTTCGAGCTAGAGCAATCAGGCAGAAAAAAGAAATAAAAGTCATCCAAATTGGAAAGGAAGAAGTAAAGCTTTTATTATTTGTAGATGACATGACACTATACTTGCAAATCCTGAGAAATCAACAACAAAGTTACTTGAGCTACTAAATTTAACAAGGTGGTAGGATATAAAATTAATGTGCAAAAGTCAGTAATTTTTCTATACACAAGCAATGACCTACCTGAAGAGTCAATTAAGGAAAAAATTCCATTCAAACTAGTAACTAAAAGAATCAAGTATCTAGGAATGAACTTAATTAAAGACGTAAAGGACTTGTACACAGAAAATGATATAATATTGCTAAAAGAAATAAAAATTTAAATAGCTGGAAAGACAGTCCCTGTCCATGGATAGGAAGGTAAATATAGTTAAGATGTCAATTCTACCCCAAATTGATCTACACATTCAATACAGTACCAATTGAAATCCCAACATCCTGCTTTGAAGACTTGGGAAAGCTAGCTACCAAATTCATCTGGGAGAGAAAGAGACCCTAAATAGCTAAAAAGCATCCTAAAAAAGAATAACAAAGTGGGAGGATTAACCCTTCCTGACTTTCAACCTTATTATAAAGCCACAGTGGTCAAAACAGCATGGTACTGTCACAAAGATAGAATTATTAACCAATGGAATCAAATCAAGAACACAGAAATAGACTACCAAATCTATGGTCAACTGATCTTCAACAAGGCCCCCAAAGCCACTGAATTGGGACAGAATAGTCTTTCAAATAAATAGGCATAGGAGAACTGAATATCAATAGCCAAAAGAAAAAAAGAGAACCCTTACCTTACATCTTATACAAAAATTAACTCAAAGTGGATCAAACACCTAAATATAAGAAACAGTACATAAATCTCCTGAGACAGAATGTAGGGAAGCATCTTCAAGACCTAGTAATAGGAGGTAGCTTCATAAAGTTTACACCAAAAACACAAGCAACAAAAGTAAAAACAGATAAATGTGAACATCTCAAAATCAAATGCTTTTGTACCTCAAAAGACTTTGTCAAAAAGGTGAAGAGGCAGCCAACTCAATGATAGAAAATACTTGGAAATTACATTTCAGATAAAGGTTTGATACCCTGCATACATAAAGAAATCATACAATTCAACAACAAAAGAACAAGTAGCCCAATTTTAAAGTGGAGTAAAGATATGAATAAACATTTTTCTGAAGAGCAAATACAGGTGGTTAAAAAGCACATGAAGAAATACTCATTCTTATTAGCTATAAAGGAAATGCAGATCAAGACTACAATGAGATACCACCTCACATATATAAGATCGGCTGCTATTAAACAAATAGGAAACTGCAAATGTTGGAGAGGATATGGAGAAATTGGGATACTTATGCACTGCTGGTGGGAATGTATCATGGTACAGCTGCTATGGAAGACAGTCTGGCACTTCATCAGAAAACTAAATATCGAGTTGCCCTATGACCTGGCAATACCAATACTTGGTATGTACCCAGAAGAGCTAAAAGCAGTGACACAAACAGATTTTCACACTGATGTTCACAGCAGCACTATTAATCGCCAAAAGATGTGAACAATCCAAGTGCCCATCAACAGATGAGTAGATTAACAAAATGTGGTATATGCGTAAGATGGAAAATTATGCAGTCGTAAGACAAAATGATGTTCTGAACCAATGACAAGATGGATGAGTCTTGAGGACATAATGCTGAGCTAAAAAGACATATTCTGTATGATTCCACTTTTATGACCATGGTAAAGGTAAAATCAGAGGCGTATAGTACAAAATATAGGGGACCTAGAGGTACACAGAAGCTTGAGATGGGTGAGCAGTTAGCTAATGAGGTTCAACCTAATTGTAAGGGAATAGATAAACACGAAGGTGGTTCACTAGTGGGTCTATAAGTAGTATTACCATACTGAAGGTGGACATGATTGAAAGGGGTTTATAGACTCATGTGTCCCACCCATTAACACTACAAATGTAAATAAGTTCTTGCATGAATTACTGCAAAGGTATGAATCTTGTACAAAGAGTACATAATTGGGGGGTATTGGAGGGGAAATGCTATTGCATGCTGTGAGCTACGTTTAACATGAAAACATCAACAGCATTGCAGCAATACCAGGGGTACATAATGGGGGGCAGGACAAGAGTTAGGGGGAGGTTTGGATTTTCTATTTGGTGAGGGTGTGTTTATTGGTTATCCTTCTCTTGGGAACAATGAATTATCTAAAATTGATGGACTGTTGAACTTTGGACTTTATACATGAGGCCCAGCAGATGGAGGTGACTGAAAGAAGCACTGACTGAGTAATGTATGCGAATCATGGTGAATACTTACGATGGAATGTTGTGCTGTTGCAAAAAGGAACAAAGTTGTGAGGCATGCAACAATGTGAATGAACATATGGGACATTTGGTGAAGCAAAATAAGATAGAAAGAACTGAGCAAATATTGTATGATCTCATAAGAAAACTGGGGCCTAAACCGTAAGTTCTTAAAGCAGTCATATTTAGTCTGGAGAGGTAATTGTTATTTCTGGATTTTGAGGGACTCTTTTATATACGTATAACCTGGTATTTAGAGTTAAGAACAAAGCCAATCAGGTCAGGATTAAGGTAATTCAGAATACAGGGGTAAGGAAGACATTGCCTGTATTTTAGAACTTCACCTACTCTTTAAGACCAAAGGAAGAAAAGTTTATTTTGTCCAGAACCTGAGTTTTCTGTAGCACATAATCTAATTCAACCTGTCTGGATAGATCATTTAAGCAATTCAAATACAGGGAGCCCAGAATAAGAATGAGAGCCTTTAATCCTGTATACCTTAATGCAATGCCTGGATACATCCCAGTTATATTAAGCAAATAATCAAAAAGTATTGGCAAAGTGCCCTGAGGGATGGGAGAAACAGTATGGAACTATTAAATTGTACCACCAGGGAAACCCCAGATACTGTGTCAAACATTAGGGACACTCAACTCAAAAGGCCAAGCCCTTGAACTTGATACTTGTTCTGTGAAGCTTATGTATGTAGCAGAGAAGTTTAGCCCACCTATAGATATGCCTAAGAGTCACCTCTGGAAGACCTTTTTTGTTGCTCACATGCGGTCTTTCTCTAAGTTCAACTCTGCAGATGAAATCATTGCCCTCCCCTCCTTTGTGGGACATGATACCCAGGGATGAAAGTCTCCCTTGTGGCATAGGAGATAAACCCCAGGGATGAGTCTGCCCCTGGCATCATGGGATCAACAATGCCATCCTGACCAAAAAGAGGAAAATAAATGTACCAAATAAGATATCAGTGGCTTAGAGAGTTCAAATAAAATCAATAGGCTACTCTGGAGGTCACTCTTACCCAAGCTTCAGTTGGACATTGCTACCTATCATAACTTGCCAAACCTCAACCAAAACCATTCCTGCCAATCCTAAAAAATACCTAAGGCATTATATGAGATTCTGCAAAGGTTCCATGCACTAGAGAAACTTTCCAGAAACCTACAACCTCCAGATGGGTCCATGCACAAGATAAGTCCTGAAATGCAGAAGGGTCAGCCTTCCCAGAACATTAGCTAGTTCCATCCCCCATCCCATATTATCGATGGCCCCTTCCAAGATGAAGAAGATAAAATGGCCATAGCCTAAATACCCCTAAAGAGTGAGAGAAAGATCAAAGGCAATGGTGGAGTTATAGAGAGAAGGTAGGGTTTAACAGATGAGCATGAGTGCTAAATCAGAATACTGATATTTCTTTTTGTCTCCAGTACCTTAGAGCAGCTAAAATGAAAACTTAAAATTTTGGAACTGTAGCCCATACCAAACTCTGAAATGTGTTCTACAACTAATAGTTGCAATGTACTTTGAAATTTATTGCTCTTTTGTATATATGTCATTTTCCACAAAAAAAAAAAGAAAAAAGAGAAGGAAGAGTATAATAAAGAAGATAAGATTTAACAAATGAGTGTGACTGCTGAATCAATATCTTAATATTTCTTTTTAGTCTCCAGTGTCTTGGAGCAGTTAGAAGAAAAAATGAAAAATTGTGGAACTGTCATACATACCAAACCTTAAATTCTGTTGTATAACTACGTGCTAAAATGTACTTGGAAATTTATTGCTTTTTTATGTATGTTATATTTCACCATAAAAAGAAAAGTTTTAAAAATACCATTTAAACTAGCTCTCAGATCTGAAATAGTGGAATGGTAACCCATAACAAATTCTGAAGTCTATTCTGTAACTACTTGTTGAAGTGTACTTTGCTTTTCCTTTCTTTGCTTTGTATATATGTCATATTTCACAATAAGAAAACATTAAAAAAAAACAGCTCCCAGAAATGAAATACCTTGTTATAAATCTAATAAAACACATACAGGTTGGTATGATGAAAACTAAAAAATTATTATGAAAGCGCTCAAAGACCTAACATTGAAAACACCATGTTCATGGATTGGAAGACTCACATTAAAAATGCCAATTTTCTAAGAATTGATCTATGGGTCAGTTTGAATTTCCAAGCTCCTGTAGAATTTTTTGTATCTAAGACAAGATGATTCTTAAATTCATTTGAAAAGGCAAAGTAATGAGACTAGCCAAAACAATTTTTAAAAAGAAAAATGTTGTGGGAGGAATCATACTACCCAACTTTAAGACATTCTATACTGCTACAATATTTTTCAACAGTATTGTACTGGCAATGATATAGACACATAGATCAATGGAACTGAAAACAGAGAACAGAAACAGGTTCACACAAATATGGCCAATTGATTTTTTGCGTGTTTTTCTCTTAATGCAATTTCATGGAGATATATTCACATATCACATAATCATCCAAAGTATACAATCAGTGGTTCCATAGTATCATCATATGGTTGTGCATTGATCATGACAATCGATATCTGAACATTTTCATTACTCCATAAAAAATTAAAACAAGAACAAAAATTTAAAAAACCCAAAACATCCCATACCCACTAACCCCCATTATTTATTTATTTATTTTATTTTCGTATCCATCTGCCCATACACTGGATAAAGGGAGTGTCAGTTGCAGATTTTCACAATCACATGGTCACACCATAAAAGCTATATAGTTATACAACCATCTTCAAGAATCGAGGCTACTGAATTACATTTCAACAGTTTCAGGCATTTTTCTCTAGGCATTTCCAATACAACAAAAACTGAAAAAGGATGTCAATATAATGCATAAGAATAACCTCTCGACTCTATTTGAAATCTCTCAGCTACTGAAACTTTATTTTGTTTCATTTCTCTTCCCTGTTTTGGTCAAGAAATCTTTCTCAATCCCATGATATAAGGGCCAGGCTCATCCCTGGGAGTCATGTCTCATGTTGCCTGGAAGATTTACACCCCTTAGAGTTATGTCCCATGTATGGGGGAGGGCAGCAAGTTCACTTGAGGAGTTGGCTTAGAGAGAAAGGCCACATCTGAAGAACAGAGACTCTGTTGGATGACTCAGGCATAATTATAAGTAGGCTTAGCTTCTCTTTTGCAGGAATAAGTTTCATAAGGGCAACCCCCAAGATCAAGGGCTTGGCCTTTTAAATTGTTAGTTCCCAATGCTTGTGAGAATATCAGGTATTCCTCAGGTAGGGAAGTTTAATATTTCCACATTTCTTCCCAGTCCTTCATGGGGACTTCGCAAATACTTTTTTTTTTTTATCTTCTACCTAAATTACTCTGGGACATACTGGGGCATCACAATAACCTGAACAAACCAACAAGATTTCACTCCCTATTCAAGGTTCCATGTAATTATGATGTTTGAATAAACTGACAATATAAGTTAAATTATATAGTATGCTACAGAAAATAAAAATTTTACACCAAATAAACATCTCTTCCTTTGGGCTCACACAGAAGTTGAAGTTTTAAAATATCATCCCCTTATTCTGTATTATTGACAGCCCTTCCAACATGAAAAAGTTAGAATGGACATATCCCTTAAGAGCAGTAGAAAGATCAAGGGTGAGGGTGGAGCTATACAGAGAAGGTAGGGTTTAACAAATGAGTATGATTGCTGATATTGATACTGATATTTCTTTTAGTCTCTAGTATTTTAGAGCATCTAAAAGTGAAAACCTAAAATTGTGGAATTGTAACCCATACCATACTGTGAAATGTGTTCTACAACTAATTGTTGCAATTAATCAAGACCCACCTTGAATAGGTAGAGCCATATCTTCTAATCAAAAAGTCACACCCCTCCCCCTCTCTGCATGGGACATGACTCCCAGGGGTGTGGACCTTCCTGGCAACGTGGGACAGAGATCCTGGAATGAGCTGAGACTCAGCATCAAGGGACTGAGAAAAACCCTAGAATGAGCTGAGAATTAACATCAAGGGATTGAGAGAAACTTCTCGACCAAAGGGGGAAGAGTGAAATGAGACTAAGTGTCAAT
>PVIY010050604.1:0-16115 GCA_004026745.1 Myrmecophaga tridactyla
AGAGCCATCTAAGGAGGTTATAGCTCAACTTCCAGTGTATCATGAGGTGACAGTTCCACCTCCAAGTCAGGATCAAATTCAGCATTCAAACTTGTCCAGTGTCACGCTTACACCTGTAAACCTGGGGGGCACCATAACTCCAGAACCTACAATGGAGGTTGAACATGCTGCTGCTCAGGAGGAGACTACAGTTTCTTCTTCAACACACACTCAAGTGTTTTTTTGAGATGTACATACAGTTTACCCATTTAAATTATACAACTCAGTGGTTTTTAGTATATTCTCAGTATATGCAACCATTACCACAATCACATTTAGAACATTTTCATCACCCCCCCAAAATTTCTAACCCTTCAGCCATTAGCCCTCAATCCCCCATCTCTCCCAGCCTTTGGCAATCACTGATCTACTTTTTGTCTATTCTGCCTTTTTATGTACATTTTACATAAATAGAATCATACGATAAAAAAAATTAGAGGCGAGTTATCAAATTAATGATACCCCAAAATTTATAATTTTTTGAATTTTTTAAATTGTGAAATATAAAATGTATAAACAAAGAAAAAAAGTAATATTTTCAAAGCAGTCTTCAACAAGTAGTTATAGGACAGATCCCAGAGTTTGTCAGGGCTACCATATGATCTCAGATGTTACTGTGGTAACTGCTGTCACTGAGCTGAATTCCTTATACACAATTGCAGATGTTGGGATCCTGAGTTGGCAAAAGCCAAGTGGCAGCACTTAATCACCAAAGACAGGGTGGATGTGGCTATTCCAATAGACAGCAGACTCCAGGCAGGAATCAGAACAATCTGACCTGCAGAAATTTGTGGTGTTAGCTATGCAATCATGGGGAACCTAGGAATACAATAGATGGGTGGTCTACTAAATTCATATTCCAGCTGCATAAACAAAAGAGTTCTATATCAAGTGATCAGAAGTCTAACATGAATTACCAAAACATAGAGTCATGTCCCCTTAGTCAATTTCCAGACTTGAGACAATTTATAGACCCAGAGCCCCTTGAATGAAGGTTAGGCCAGGTCATTTTGGGGGAGAAACCTGTTACACTGTCAGAAATTTATGCAATTAATCATCGTTCAAGACTTCCCCAAGGAGACCGATGGCCTTTTACCAGGGCAACGGTGCCCTGGGGAAAAGGAAATGATCAGATATTTCTGGGATTATTAGACACTGGTTCAGAACTGACGTTAATTCCAGGGGATGTAAAACCTCACTCTGGTCCACCAGTCAGAGTTGGTACTTAGGGAGACCATGTGATCAATGGAGTTTTAGCTCAGGACTGCCTCACAGTGGGTCCAGTGGACTCCCAGACACATTCTGTAGTTATTTCCCTAGTTCCAGAATGCATGATTGGAATAAAAATACTGAGCATCTGGCCGAAACCCCACGTTGGCTCTCTGACTTGCACAGTGAGGGCTCTTATGGTGGAAAAGGTGAAGTGAAAGCCACTAGAGCTGCCCTACCTAACAAAATATTAAATCAGACGTAATACTGCATACCTGAAGGGATTTCAGAGATTATGGCCACTCTTAGCGACTTGAAGGATGCTGGGCTGGTGATTTCCACTACATCCCCATTCAACTCTCCTATTTGGCCTGTGCAGAAAACAGATGGGTCTTGGAGGATGACAGTGGTTCATTGTAAGCTCAACCAGGTGGTAACTCCAATTGCAGCTGCTGTTTCAGATGGGATATCATTGCTTGAGCAAAGCAATACATCCCCTGGTACCTGGGAAGCAGCTATTGATCTGGCAAATGCTTTTCTTCTCAATAGTTGTTAGTAAGGACCACCAGAAATTTGGATTTATTCTGTTTGGAGTTTGTTGGTCTTCTTTGATTTATATATTAATGTCCTTTATGAGGGTTGGGAAGTTTTCCCCCATTATATCCTTGACTACTGTTCCTAGCCCTTTACTTCTCTCTTCTCATTCTGGGACACCAATCAGTCTTATATTTGGATGCTTTCTTCAGTCTTTCATTTCCCTGAGTTCCAGTTCAATTTTTTCCATCTTTTTTTTTTTGCTGTTTTGAGTCTCTGAAATCAATTATCCTGTCCTCTATATCACTTGTTCTTTCTTCTGTCTCTACAAATGTAGTGTTGTATGCTCCCAGTATGTTTTTTATTAGGTCAACAGAGACTTAAATATCTGTGATATCTGCTGTTTTTCTATTTATTCTTTCAAGTTCCTCTTTATGCTCTCCTCTGTCTTCTCGATCTCTTTTGGTCATTTGCTATCCCTCTTATTTTATTAAATAGAGTCATATGAATATCTTTGCTTAATTTTTCCAATGTCTGTGTCTCTTCTGGTGTTCTAATTTGTTCATTAGGCAGGCGATATCTGTCTTCATTGTGATATGCTCAGTGATCTTCTGCTGTCTTCCTGCCTGTAACTATCTTGATTGACTTATTTAGGGAGTTGATTTCTTTCAGTAGTCTAAGGCCTTGTGTTTGCGGGATGGTTGTACAGCAGAGAGCAGGACACAGCTTGGGGCACTCAGTTTGGAGATGTGTTTCAGGGCAGGTGTGGATGCAGTTTGGGGATGTCATGCTGATGCTTGTGAATGTGGGCGCCTTGCAGCCAGGGAGGATGTAGCTCTGCAAGTGCAGCGGTCCTGGGGCCATAAACTGGTGAGCACTGGTATAAGGCATGGGACCCCTTGTGCAGAGGTGTAGAGCTGTGGCAGCAGGTTAGCTTTACTCCTGTGTGGATTAGGAGCAGATGAGACCCGATGTCAGCACTTTGTCAGACTTGGGAATTGAGGCTGAGGGCTATGCACATATGCGGTTCTAGGACAGCTATAAAGTGTGCGTCCCAGAGCTGAATGATGTGATTGGGGGCCCATGTGCATGTGTGGGCCTGAGAGTGACATAAACAAATGCAGAGAACTCAGGCAAGGTTTGGTGAGGTTGTCGGAAACTATGGGCTGGGGTCGGGTGAAGCCTAGGTATGGAGGTTGGTGCCAGCAAACTTTATGAACTGGCAACAAACTGCAGGGAACAGGGAGTGGGAGGCAGAGCTCAGGGGCCATGCAGGAGATGTGGGTTGGGCTGAACTTGGGGTGGGGGTGTGGGGAAGTTATGTGCACTGGGGGCTGGTATGGTGGGGGCATCTGGAGTGCAGGAAATGGGAGCAGTGATAGGGTTTGGGTGCATGGGGTGTGGGGTGAGTTGCCAGTCATGGGGCTGTGCAGGTGAGGGAAGCACACCCAAGGAATGCAGCCTTGCTTACTCCCTGATCCCATGTTTCCATCCGTGCACTCCCATGGGCTCCATGCCTTCGCACCAGCCTCCTGCTTTCTGCCTCTCAGTTCCTCGGCCTCTGCAGCCAGGGCTTCCCCAGGTGGTGCAGAAGCTCTCACAGGTCAGCTGCACTCCTGAATTGCTTCCGCAGTCGCCCTCCTGTCCCTTATCTAACTCTTCCATGGGCCAGGGCTCATCTCAAGCTCCTCTAGTCAGCCGTCTTCCTGGAAGCCCAGTATTGAAACGTTTGGTTTACTTTTTCCTTTGTGTGATATATTCACATGGCTCCAAGGTCAAATGTTCCAATCCAGGTCTGTTCAGTGATACAGGGCTTCCTTGAAACTCTCAGAAATTTTATAGTTAATTTTAAGTGCCAGCTGTTGTAGTAGTTTATTATACATTTTTATCACTAAACTTTACTTGAAGCTGTTTTTAGTGTAGAATAAGAAACAAGAATTCTGCATGTCCCTTACCCCTTCATCCATTCAGAATAGTTTCTAATGACAGAGAATAAACTTTCACATAAAACCATCCCTTTTCAGCAGGTGGACTGGTAAAAAAGAATTTGGAGACCAAGAAAGATTATGAGAAGTTGCATCAGTCACCGAAATCTGGCGAGAAGGTACTATAATGACTTCTGCAAACTCTTGACATTTTAACTGTCTCTTTCCTATGTTTGCCTTTAAAAATTAGAGGCAAGTTGTCAATTTATGATACCCCAAAATTTATAAATATTTAAATATTTTTAATTGTGAACTCTAAAATGTATAATCAAAGAAAGAGGAAAGCAATATTTTCAAAGCAGTCTTCAACAAGTAGTCATAGGCCAGATCCCAGAGTTTGTCAAGGCTACCATATGATCTCAGATGTTACTGCTGTCACAGAGCTGGAATCCTTATAGACAATTGCAGATGATGGGATCCTGAGTTGGCAGAAGCCAGGTGGCAGCACTTAATCATGAAAGACAGGGTGGATGTGGCCATTCCAATAGACAGCAGACTCAAAGGAGGGATCAGAAAAATCTGATCCACAGAGATTTGTGGCATTGGCTCATCAATCATGGGCTACCTAGGAATACAATAGATGGGCAGTCTACTAAATTCTTATTCGAACTGCATAAACAAAAGAGTTCTAGATCGAGTGAACAGAAGTCTAACATGAATTACCAAAACATAGAGTCATGGCCCCTTAGTCAATTTCCAGATTGAGACAATTTTTAGATCCAGAGACCCTTGAATGAAGGGGAGGCCAGGTCTCTTTGGGGGAGTAACCTGCTACTCGGTCAGAAATTTATGCTATTAATCTTTCTCCAAGCCTTCCCCAAAGAGACTGATGCCCTTTGACCAGGGCAATGGTGCCCTCGAGAAAAGGAAATGATCAGCTATTTCGGGGAATATTAGACACTGGTTCTGAAGTGACATTAATTCCAGGGGACCCAAAACGTCACTCTAGTCCACCAATCAGAGTTGGGGCTTAGGTAGACCAGGAGATCAATGGAGTTTTAGCTCAGGTCTGCCTCATATTGGGTCCAGTGGACCCCCAGACCCATTCAGTAGTTATTTTCCCAGTTCCAGAATGCATAATTGGAATAAAAATATGGAGCAATAGGCCAAATCCCCACGTTGGCTCTCTGAGTTGCACAGTGAGGGCTGTGGGAAAGGTGAAGTGGAAGCCACTAGAACTGCCCTACCTAGCAAAATAGTAAATCAGAAGTAATACTGGATTCCTGAAGGGATTGCAGAGATTACTGCCACTCTTAGGGACTTGAAGGATGCAGGGCTGGTGATTCCCACTACATCCCCATTCAACTCTCCTATTTAGCGTGTGCAGTAAACAGATGGGTCTTGGAAGAGTTAATTTTAACTGCCAGCTGTTGTAGTAGTTTATTAAACATTTTTTTCACTAAAGTTTCTTGATGCTGTTTTTAGTGTAGAATAAGAAATAAGAATTCTGCATGTCCCTTACCCCTTCATCCATTCAGAATAGTTTCTATTGGCAGAGAATAAACTTTCACACAGAAGCATGCGTTTTCAACAGGTGGCCTGGTAAAACAAAATTTGGAGATGAGGAAAGATTATGAGAAGTTTCATCAGTCACCAAAATCTGACTAGAAGGTACTGTAATGACTTCTGTAACCTCTTGACATTTTAACTGTCTCTTTCCTCTGTTTGCCTTTAAAAATAAGAGGCAAGTTGTCAAATTTATGATACCCCAAAATTTATAATTTTTTAAAATATTTTTTATTGTGAACTATAAAATGTATAAACAAAGAAAGAGAAAAGCAATATTTTCAAAGCAGTCTTCAACAAGTGGTTATAGGTCAGGTCCCAGTGTTTGTCAGGGCTACCATATGATCTCATATATTACTGTGGGATCTGCTGTCACTGAGCTGGAGTCCTTAAACACAATTGCAGATGACAGGATCCTGAGTTGGTAGAAGTCAGGGGGCAGCACTTAATCACCAAAGACAGGGTGGATGTGGCCATTCCAATAGACAGCAGACTCAAAGGAGGGATCAGAACAATCTGATCCACAGAGATTTGTGGCATAGGCTCGTCAATCATGGGCTACATAGGAAGACAATAGATGGGAGTCTACTAAATTCTTGTTCGAACTGCATAAACAAAAGAGTTCTAGTTCAAGTGAACAGAAGTCTAACATAAATTACCAAAACAAAGAGTCATGGCCCCTTAGTCAATTTCCACGCTTGAGACAATTTTTAGACCCAGAGCCCCTTGAATGAAGGGGAGGCCAGGTCTCTTTGGGGGAGTAACCTGCTACTCTGTCAGAAATTTATGCTATTAATCTTCCTCCAAGCCTTCTCCAAGGAGACTGATGACCTTTGACCAGGACAATGGTGCCCTGGGGCAAAGGAAATGATCAGCTATTTTGGGGATTATTAGACACTGGTTCCCAAGTGACATTAATTACAGGGGGCCCAAAACGTCACTCTGGTCCACCAGTCAGAGTTGGGGCTTATGGAAACCAGGTGATCAATGGAGTTTTAGCTCAGGTCTGCCTCACAGGGGGTCCAGTGGACCCCCAGACCCATTCTGTAGTTATTTCCCCAGTTCCAGAATGCATAATTGGAATAAAAATATGGAGCAACTGGCCAAATCCCCAGGTTGGCTCTCTGAATTGCTCAGTGAGGGCTGTTATGGTGTGAAAGGCGAAGTGGAAGCCACTAGAAATGCCCTTACTAGCAAAATAGTTAATCAGAAGTAATACTGGATTTCTGAAGGAATTGCAGAGATTACTGCCACTCTAAGGGACTTGAAGGATGCAGGGCTGGTGATTCCCTCTACATTCCCATTCAACTCTCCTATTTGGCCTGTGCAGAGAACAAATGGGTCTTGGGGGAGTTAATTTTAACTGCCAGCTGTTGTATAAGTTTTTATACATTTTTATCACTAAAGTTTACTTGAAGCTATTTTTAGTGTAGAATAAGAAATAAGAATTCTGCGTGTCCCTTACCCCTTCATCCATTCAGAATAGTTTCTAATGGCAGAGAATAAACTTTCACACAAAACCATGTGTTTTCAACCGGTGACCTGGTAAAAAAGAATTTGGATTCCAAGAAAGATTATGAGACATTGCAGCAGTCACCGAAATCTGGCGAGAAGGTGCTGTAATGACTTCTGTAAACTCTTGACATTTTAACTGTCTCTTTCCTATGTTTGCCTTTAAAAATTAGAGATGAGTTCTCAAATTTATGAGATTTTTAAATTTATAAATTTTTAAATATTTTTTAATTTTGAACTATAAAATGTATAAGCAAAGAAAGATAAAAGCAATATTTTCAAAGCAGTCTTCAATAAGTAGTTATAGGTCAGAACCCAGAGTTTGTCATGGCTACCATATCATCTCAGATGTTACTGTGGAAACTGCTGTCACAGAGCTGGAATCCTTAAACACAATTGCAGATGACGGGATCCTGAGTTGGCAGAAGTCAGGGGGCAGCACTTAATCTCCAAAGACAGGGTGGATGTGGCTATTCAAATAGATAGCAGACTCAACGCACGAATCAGAACCATCTGATACACAGAAATTTGTGGTGTTGGCTAGTCAATCATGGGCTACCTTGGAATACAATAGATGGGCAGTCTACTAAATTCTTGTTCAAGCTGTATAAACAAAAGAGTTCTAGGTCAAGTGAACAGAAGTAACATGAATTTCCAAAACAGTCACAGCCCCTTAATCATTTTCCAGACTTGAGACAATTTATAAACCCAGAGCCCCTTGAATCAAGGAGAGGCCAGGTCTCTTTGTGGGAGAAACCTGCTACACTGTCAGAAATTTATACTCTTAATCTTCCTCAAAGCCTTCCCCAAGGAGACTGACGGCCTTTGACCAGGGGAACGGTGCCCTGGGGAAAAGGAAATGATCAGCTATTTCGGGGATTATTAGACACTGGTTCCCAAGTGATATTAATTACAGGGGACCCAAAACATCACTCTGGTCCACCAGTCAGAGTTGGGGCTTAGGGAGACCAGGTGATCAATGGAGTTTTAGCTCGGGTCTGCCTCACAGTGGGTCCAGTGGACCCCCCCAGATCCATTCTGTAGTTATTTCCCCAGTTCTAGAATGCATAATTGGAATAAAAATACAGAGTAACTGGCCAAATCCCCACGTTGGCTCTCTGACTTGTGCATTGAGGGCTATTATAGTGGGAAAGGCGAAGTGGAAGCCACTAGAAGTGCCCTACCTAGCAAAATAGTAAATCAGAAGTAATACTGGATTCCTGAAGGGGTTGCAGAGATTACTGCCACTCTAAGGGACTTGAAGGATGCAGGGCTGGAGATTCCCACTACAAAACCATTCAACACTAGTATTTAGTCTGTGCAGAAAACTGATGGATCTTGGAGGATGACAGTGGTTCATCGTAAGCTCAACCAGGTGGTTACTCCAATTGCAGCTGCTGTTTCAGATGGGATATCATTGCTTGAGCAAAGCAATACATCCCCTGGTACCTGGCATTGATCTGGCAAATGCTTTTTTCTCAGTAGTTGTTAGCAAGGACCACCAGAAATTTGGATTTATTCTGTGTGGAGCTTGTTGGTCTTCTTTGACTTATGTATTTATGTACTTTATGAGAGGTGTGAAGTTTTCCCCCATTATATCCTTGACTACTGTTCCTAGCCCTTTACTTCTCTCTTCTCATTCTGGGACACCAATCAGTCTTATGTTTAGATGCTTTCTTTGTTCTATCATTTCCCTGAGTTCCAGTTCAATTTTTTTCCATCTTTTTAGCCATTTGCTGTTTTGAGTCTTTGAAATCAATTATCCTTTTCTCTATATCATTCGTTCTTTCTTCTGTCTCTTCAAATGTAGTGTTGTGTGCTTCCAGTATGTTTTTTATTTGGTCAACAGAGTCTTAAATATCCGTGATATCTGCTGTTTTTCTATTTATTCTTTCAAGTTCCTCTTTATGCTCTTCTCTGTGTTCTTGATCTCCTTTAGGTCATTTGCTATCTCTCTTATTTTATTAAGTAGAGTCATATGAATATCTTTGCTTAGCTGGTCCATTGTCTGTGTCTCTTCTGGTGTTCTAATTTGTTCATGAGGCAGGCAATATCTGTCTGCATTGTGATATGCTCAGTGATCTTCTGCTGTCTTCCTGGCATGTAACTTTCTTGATTGACTTATTTGGGGAGTTGATTTCTTTCAGTAGTCTAAGGCCTTTTGTTTGCGGGATGGTTGTACAGCAGGGAGTAGGACACAGCATGGGGCACTCAGTATGGAGATTTGTTTCAGAGCCGGTATGGATGCGGTTTGGGGATGCTATGCTGATCCATGTGAATGTGGGTACCTTCTGACCAGGGAGGATTTACCTATGCATGTGCACAGGTCCGGTGGTTGTATAGTTGGTGAGTGCTGGTGTAAGGAATGGGGCCACTTGTGTACTGGCGTAGAGCTATGGCAGCAGGTTAGCGTTACTCCTCTGTGGATTAGGAGCAGATGTGACACAGCTGCACAGTTCATCACTTTCTCTGAGCTGGGAAGTGAGGCTGAGGGTTGTGCTCATGTGCGGTTCTAGGACTGCTATAAAGTGTGGGTTCCAGAGTGGAATGATCTGATTGGGGGACCATGTGCATGTGTGGTCCTGGGAGTGCCATAAACAAATGCACAGAACTCAGGCAGGTTGTGGTGAGGCTGTCAGAAAATATGGGCTGGGGTTGGGTGTAGCCTAGGTATGGAGGTTGTTGCCAGCAGACTTTATGCACTGGCAACAAACTGCAGGTCACAGGGAATGGGAGGCAGTGCTCAGGAGGCATGCAGGAGAGGTGGGATGGCCTGCACAGGGGTGGGAATGAGAGGAAGTTATGTGCCCTGAGATCTGGTGGGATGGGGTCATCTGGAGTGCAGGAAATGGGATCAGGTGATAGGGTTTGGGTGCATGGGTAGTGGGGTGAGTCACCATTCTTGGGGCTGTGCAGGTGAGGGGAGCACACCCAAGGAATGCAGCCTGGCTTACTCCATGATCCCGTGTTCCCGTCCGTGCCCTCCCGTGGGCTCCGCCCCTTGCCCCAGCTTCCAGCTTTCTGCCTCTCAGTTCCACGGCCTCTGCAGCCAGGGCTGCACCAGGTGATGCAGAAGCTCTTCCAGGTCAGATGCACTCCTGAATCTCCACCGCAATTGCCCTCCTGTCCCTTCTCTAACTCTTCCAAGGAGGAGGGCTCATCTCTAACTCCTCTAGACAGCCATCTTCCTGGAATCCCAGCATTGAAACGTTTGGTTTACTTTTTCCTTTGTGTGAAATATTCACATGGATCCAAGGTAAAATGTTCCAAACCAGGTCTGTTCAGAGATACACGGTTTACTTGAAACTCTCAGAGATTTTATAGTTCATTTTAACTGCCAGCTGTTGTATAAGTTTTTGTATATTTTTATCAATAAAGTTTACTTGAAGCTGTTTTTAGTGTAGAATAAGAAATAAGAATTCTGCATGCCCCTTTCCCCTCCATACATTCAGAATAGTTTCTAATGGCAGAGAATAAACTTTCACACAAAACCATGCGTTTTCAACAGTTGGACAGATAAGAAAGAATTTGGAGACCTAGAAAGATTATGAGAAGTAGCATCAGTCACCGAAATCTGGCAAGAAGGTACTATAATGACTTCTGTAAACTCTTGACATTTTAAGTGTCTCTTTCCTATGTTTGTCTTTAAACATTAGAGGAGAGATGTCAAATTTATGATAGGCAAAAATATATAAAATATTAAATTTTTTATAATTGTGAAATACAGAATGTATAAGCAAAGAAAGAAAAAAGCAGTATTTTCAAAGCAGTCTTCAACAAGTAGTTATCACAGAGATACCAGAGTATGTCCGGGCTACAATATCATCTCAGATATTACTGTGGGAACTGCTGTCACTGAGCTTGAATCCTTAAACACTATGGCAGATCAATTGGATCCTGAGTTGTCAGAAGCCAGGTGGAAGCACTTAATTACTGAAGACAGGGTGGATGTGGCTATTCCAATAGACAGCAGACTCAAAGCAGGAATCAGAACAATCTGATCCGCAAAAATTTGTGGCATTGGCTAGTCAATCATAGGCTACCCAGGAATGCAATAGATGGGAAGTCTACTAAATTTTTGTTCGAGCTACATAAACACAAGTGTTCTAGGTCAAGTGAATAGAAGTCAAACATGATTTACCAAAACATAGAGTCATGGCCCCTTAGTCAATTGCCGGACTTGAGACAATTTATACAACCAGAGCCCATTGAATGAAGAGAAGGCCAGGTCTCTGTGGGGGAGAAACCTGTTACACTGCCAGAAATTTATGGAATTAATCTTCCTCCAAGCCTTCCCCAAGGAGGCCGATGGCCTTTTACCAAGGCAGCGGTGCCCTGTGGAAAAGGAAATGATCAGATATTTGGGGGATTTTTAGGCACTTAGTTCAGAAGTGACATTAATTCCAGAGGACCCAAAACGTCACTCTGGTCCACCATTCAGAGCTAGGGCTTAGGGAGACCAGGTGAACAATGGAGTTTTCACTCAGGTCTGCCTCACAGTGGGTCCAGTGGCCCCCCAGATCCATTCTGTAGTTATTTCCCCAGTTCCGGAATGCATAATTGGAATAAAAATACTGAGCAACTGGCCGAATCCCCACATTGACTCCCTGACTTGTTCAGTGAGGGCTGTTATGGTGGGAAAGATGAAGTGGAAGCCACTAGAACTGCCCCACCTAGCAAAATAGTTAATCAGAAGTAATACCAGATTCCTGAAGGGATTGCAGTGATTACTGCCACTCTTAGGGACTTGAAGGATGCAGGGCTGTTGATTCCCACTACATTCCCATTCAACTCTCCTATTTGGCCTGTGCAGAAAACAGATGGGTCTTGGAGGATGACAGTGGTTCATCATAAGCTCAACCAGGTGGTAACTCCAATTGCAGTGGCTCTTTCAGATGGGATATCATTGCTTGAGCAGAACAATACATCCCCTGGTACCTGGCATGCAGCTATGGATCTGGCAAATGCTTTTCTTCTCAATAGTTGCTAGTAAGGAATGCCAGAAATTTGGATTTATTCTGTTTGGAATTTGTTGGGCTTCTTTGACTTATATATTTATGTCCTTTATGAGGGTTGGGAAGATTTCCCCTTTATATCCTTGACTTCTCTTCCTTGCCCTTTACTTCTCTCTTCTCATTTTGGGACACCAATCAGACTTATATTTGGATGCTTTGTTTGGTCTATCATTTCCTGAGTTCCAGTTCAATTTTTTCCATCTTTTTTTTTGCCATTTGCTGTTTTGAGTCTTTGAAATCAGTTATCCTTTTCTCTATATCACTCGTTCTTTCTTCTATCTCTTCAAATGTAGTGTTGTGTGCCTCCAGTGTGTATTTTATTTGGTCAACAGAGTCTTTAATATCTGTGATATTTGTAGTTTTTCTATTTATTCTTTCAAGTTCCTCTTTATGCTCTTTGTCTTCTGGTTCTCCTTTAGGTCATTTGCTATCCCTCTTATTTTGTTATGTAGCTTCATATGAATATGTTTGCTTACTTTTTCTAATGTCTGTGTCTCTTCTGGTGTTCTAATTTTTCATTAGGCAGGCGATATCTGTCTGCATTGTGATATGCTCAGTGATCTTCTGCTGTTTTCGTGGCATGTGACTATCTTGATTGACTTATTTGGCGAGTTGATTTCTTTAAGTTGTCTAAGGCCTTGTGTTTGGGTGGTGGTTGTACAGCAGGGAGCAGGACACAGCATGGGGCCCTCAGTGTGGAGATTTGTTTCAGGGCAGGTATGGATGCAGTTTGGGGATGTTATGCTGATACTCGTGAACGTGGGCGCCTTGCGGCCAGGGAGGATGTAGCTGTGCAAGTGCACCGGTCCTAGGATTGTAAATCTTGTGAGCACTGGTCTAAGGCATGGGGCCCCTTGTGTACAGGCAAAGAGCTGTGGCAGCAGTTAGCTTTACTCCTATGTGGATTGGGGGCAGATGTGACCTGGCTGCACAAGTCAGCACTTTCTCAGAGCTGAGAAGTGAGGCTGAGGGCTGTGCACATGTGTCGTTCTAGGTCTGTGATAAAGTGTGGGTCCCTGAGCTGAATGATGTGATTGGGGCCCATGTGCATGTGTGGGCCTGGGAGTGCCATAAACAAATGCAGAGAGCTCATGCAGGGTGTGGTGAGGCTGTGGGAAACTATGAGCTGTGGTCTGGTGTAACCTAGGTATGGAGGTTGATGCCAGCAAACTTTATGCACTGGCAAAAAACTACAGGGAACAGAGAGTGGGAGGCAGTGCTCAGGAGTCATGCAGGAGACGTGGGATGGGCTGCACTTGGGGTGGGAGTGAGGGTAAGTTATGTGCACTGGGGGCTGGAGTGGTGGGGGCATCTGGAATGCAGGAAATGGGAGTGGGAGATATGGTTTGGGTGCATGGGGTGTGGAAAGAGTCGCAGGTCAAGGGGCTGTGCAGGTGAGGGGAGCGCAGCCAAACAATGCAGTCTGGCTTACTCCCTTGTCCCATGTTCCCATCCATGCACTCTCGGGGACTCCACACCTCACACAAGCTTCCAGCTTTCTGCCTCTCAGTTCCTCGGCATCTGCAGCCAGGGCTGCCCCAGGTGGTGCAGAAGCTCACCCAGGTCAGCTGCACTCCTGAATCGATACCACAGTTGTCCCCCTGTCCCTTCCTTCCTTTTCCATGGAGGAGGGCTCATCTCGAGCTCCTCTAGTCAGCCATCTTACTCGAAGTCCAGCATTGAAACGTTTCATTTACTTTTTTCTTTGTGTGAAATATTCACGTCTCCAAGGTCAAATGTTCCAAACCAGGTCTCTTCAGAGATACAGGGCTTCCTTGAAACTCTCAGAGATTTTCTACTTAATTTTAACTGCCAGCTGTTGTAATAGTTTATTATACATTTTTTATCAGTAAAGTTTACTTGAAGCTGTTTTTAGAGTAGAATAAGAAATAAGAATTCTGCATGTCCCTTACCCCTTCATCCATTCAGAATAGTTTCTAATAGCAGAGAATAAACTTTCACACAAAACCATGGGTTTTCAACAGGTTAACTGGTAAAAAAGAATTTGGAGACCACAAAAGATTATGAGAAGTTGCAGCAGTCACCAAAATCTGGTGAGAAGGTACTGTAATGACTTCTGTAAACTCTTGACATTTTAACTGTCTCTTTCCTATGTTTGCCTTAAACATTAGAGGCAAGTTGTCAAATTTATGATATCCCAAAATTTATAAATTCTTAAATTTATTTAAATTATGAACTATAAAAGGTATAAGCAAAGAAAGAAAATAGAAATATTTTCAAAGAATGTTCAACAAGTTGTTATAGGCCAGATCCCAGAGATTCTCAGGGCTACCATATGATCTCAGATGTTACTGTGGGAACTACTGTCACTGAGTGTAATCCTTAAACACAATTGCAGATGATGGGATCCTGAGTTGGCAGAAGCCAGGTGGCAGCACTTAATGGCCAAAGTCAGGGTGGATGTGGCTATTCCAATGGACAGCAGACTGAAAGCAGGAATCAGAACAATCAGATTCACAGAAATTTGTGGCATTGCCTAGTCAATCATGTGCTATATAGGAATACAATAGATGGGCAGTCTACTAAATTCTTGTTCGAGCTGCATAAACAAAAGTGTTCTAGATCAAGTGAACAGAAGTCTCACATGAATTACCAAAACATAGAGTCATGGCCCTTAGTCAATTTCCAGACTTCAGACAATTTATAGACCCAGAGCCCCTTGAACGAAGGGGAGGCCAGGTCTCTTTGGGGGAGAAACCTTTTACACTGTAAGAAATTTATGCTATTAATCTTCCACCAAGCCTTCCCCAAGTAGACCAATGGCCTTTGACCAGGGCAACAGTGCACTGGGGAAAAGGAAATGATCAGATATTTTGGGGATTATTATACACTGGTTTTGAAGTGACATTAATTCCAGGGACACCAGTCAGAGCTGGGGCTTAGAAAGACCAGGTGATCAGTGGAGTTTTAGCTCAGGTCTGCCTCACAGTGGGTCCAGTGGACACACAGATCCATTCTGTAGCTATTTCCCCAGTTCCAGAATGCATAATTGGAATAAAAATATGGAGCAACTGGCCGAATCCCCACGTTGGCTCTCTGACTTGCGTAGTGAGGGCTGTTATGGTAGGAAAAGCGAGGTGGAAGCCACTAGAAGTGCCCTACCTAGCAAAATAGTAAATCAGAAGTAATACTGGATTCCTGAAGGGATTGCAGAGATTACTGCCACTCTTAAGGACTTGAAGGATGCAGGGCTGGTGATTCCCACTACATCCCCATTCAACTCTCCTATTTGGCTTGTGCAGAAAACAGATGGGTCTTGGAGGAGTTAATTTTAACTGCCAGCTGTTGTAATAGTTTATTATACATTTTTATCACTAAAGTTTACTTGAAGATGTTTTTAGTGTAGAATAAGAAATAAGAATTCTGCATGGCCCTTACCCCTTCATACATTCAGAATAATTTCTAATGGCATAGAATAAACTTTCACACAGAACCATGCATCTTCAACAGGTGGACTGGTAAAAAAGAATTTGGAGACCAAGAAAGATTATGAGAAGTTGGAATAGTCACTAAAATCTGGTGAGAAGGTACTGTAATGACTTCTGTAAACTCTTGACATTTTAACTGTCTCTTTCTTATGTTTCCCTTTAAAAATTAGAGGAGAGTTGTCAAATATATGATACCACAAAATTAATTATTTTAAATTTTTTTAATTGTGAACTATAAAATGTATAAGCAAAGAAAGAGAAAAGCAGTATTTTCAAAGCAGTCTTCAACAAGTAGTTATAGACCCATTCCCAGAATTTGTCTGGGCTTCCATATGATCTCAGATGTTACTGTGGGAACTGCTGTCACTGAGCTTGAGTCCTTAAACACAACTGCAGATGATGGGATCCTGAGTTGGCAGAAGCCAGGTGGCAGCACGTAATCACCAAAGACAGGGTGGATGTGGCTATTCCAATACACAGCAGACTGAAAGCAGGAATCAGATCAATGTGATCCACAGAATTTTGTGGCGTTGGCTCATCAATCATGGGCTACCTAGGAATACAATTGATGGGCAGTCTTCTAAATTCTTGTTCGAACTGCATAAACAAAAGAGTTCTAGGTCAGGTGAACAGACGTCTAACATGAATTACCAAAACATAGAGTCAGGGCACCTTAGTCAATTTCCAGGCTTGAGACAATTTATAGACCAAGAGCCCCTTGAATGGAGTGGAGGTCAGGTCTCTTTGGGGGAGAAACCTATTACACTGTCAGAAATTTATGCTATTAATCTTCCTCCAAGCCTTCCCCAAGGAGACCGATGGCCTTTGACCACAGCAATGGTTCACTGGGGTAAAGGAAATGATCA
>PVIY010050605.1:0-16056 GCA_004026745.1 Myrmecophaga tridactyla
GACAGGTGATCCATGGGCTGTATCTGGTATGTAAGCAGAAATATTTTGACCTGGCTGTATTAAAAAAAAGAAAAGAAAATCTGGAATTAATTGCCAGGATTTTAAAGCTGGTAGATTTCATATAAAAATCTACATTTCTGGCTTCTCTTTAAAAAAGAAAGAGGATTTGGCCAGATGGAATTCACAGTGCGTCATGGCAACAAGAGGTTGCTGGAGCGCCACTGAGACCTCCACCTCCGACAGGACCCATTCTCTCCAGCTTGCAACCACGACCAGGGACCGATGCCTGGCTCCTTGTACACTAGTCAGGATAAGCTTGGATCTGCTGTAGTCACAGACATTCCCCAGATCTCAGAGGCATAACAAAGGTTTACCTCTTTGCCCGCATTATGTCCTCTCTGGGCCCAAACGACGCTGCAGGGCAGGTGTCCCCTGGGTAGCAATGCAAGCGTCGCTTTGACTTGCGGTTCCATCAGAACATAAGGCCTCGTTCCTGATCACTGTGGCGGCTGAAGTGGGTGCAGTTCATTCTTGCACTGACAACCTCATGCTCCAGCCCAGAAGCATCATTCATTCCTTCTACATGTCAACCCATGAGCAAGAGGTTATCCATGGGACCCCAAACAACTGCAAAGGGAGAGGAAAGAAGGATCTTCCTGGGTGCCTGGAAGAAAGGAAACTCAGGTAGAAGTTGAACTCTATAAGTCTCCAGCACATGCCTGAAATCAGAAGGAGCATTTCTTTTTTTTTTTTAATCTTTTTTTTTTTTTAATTTGCATATGGGCAGGAGGCACCAGGGATCGAACTCCAGACCTCCAGCACGGCAGGTCGGAGCTCTGCCTGCTGAGCCACGGCAGCCGCCCAGAAGCAGCATTTCAAATCCACTTTGGAATAATTATAATAGCAAATAATAATGCAGTGTTCATAGGCGTCAGACACTTTTATAAGCTCTTTACATATATATATAAAACCTCACCTAGTCATCATGACAAACCACAGATGTAGGCATCATCTCAATTTTACATAGGAAGTGTTTTATTTACTAACCTCTTAAAGCAAATAGCGTGAAATGGGTCAGGTTTAAACAATGGGGATTTATTAGCTTACAGTTTGGAGGCCAAGAAAGTATCCAAATCAAGGCATCATCAGGACAGTGTTTTCTTCTTGAAGACCAGCTTTCGGCGACCTTGGCTTCTCTGCCACATGTCAAGGCACATGGCAGCATCTGCTAGTCTGTCCCTTCTATTCCAGGTTTCTTTATTTTCAGCTTCTTACTTCTGTGGCTCTCCCACTCCCTCTCTCTCTGCTCTTTCTCTCTCTCTCCATTCCATTTAGAAAGGACCCCAGTAAGAGGATTAAGACTCATCCTGAATGAGGTGAGTCACACCTTAATGGAACTAGCCTCGTCAAAAGACTCTATTTACAATGAGTTTACACCCACAAGAGTGGATTAGATTTAAGAACATGTTTTTCTGGGGTATATACAGTTTCAAACCAGCACAGTGAGATTCTCAGACTCAGAGAAGTTTAGTAAATTCTATGAAAGCACAGCTAGTAAATGGCAGGGTGAGATTTAAGGATTCAAGCCAGGATACGTGACTACAGAGGCTGTGTTCTTAATCCTCATGCTATGTACATGCAGTGAAATGAAGTGAGAAGAAATCATTTGTCCCATTTGGTTTTTGTTCCCTTTTTCCTTTCCTGCCTTATTCTGGATTAAGTGACTACATTTTTATGATTACATTTTAGTTGCACTTTTAGCTTATTAGTTATATCTCATCTTTTATTCATTAGAATTCGCTGTAGGGCTTTAAATATACATCTTTAAAATTTCATTTCAAATAATATTTTACCATTGCACATAGAGTGTAAGAATTTTACATCGAAGGACTTTCATTTCCCCTCTTCTATTCTTTGTGTTATTGTTGTCATACGTTTTACTTCTATTTTTTTCAATTTTTGCCTTAGGCAATTATCTTTGAGAGATATTCAATATAAAAAAATGCATTTTTATATATGCTTTTTTTTTTTTTTATTTTTTCTGGCATCCTCTATTTTTTTGTGTAGGTCTATGTTTCCATCTTTTGTCTCATTCCTTCTGTCTGAAGAACTTTCTTCAAGATTTCTTTCAGTATGAGTCTACTGACAAGGCAACTTCTCAGATTTTGAAAAAGTCTTTATTTTGCCATCATTTTTGAAAGATGTTTTCCCTGGATAGCAAACTTTGGTTGTTTTCTTTAACTAGTTCAAAGATATCATTCCAGTGTCTTCAGGTTCTCATAATTTTGAATGAGAAGTCCACTATAGCTCTTATGGTTATTCCTCTGAATATAATATTTCTGATTTTTTCTGGATGTTCTCAGCAACTTGGCTTTAATGAGGCTATGCATGTGTGTGCCTGTGTGTGTGCTTTGGATTCATTCTGCTTGAAATTCTCTGAGATTCTTGGATTTATAGTCTGTTCTTTTTCACTAATTATGGAAAATTCACAGTTATTAATACTTCAAACTTTTTTTCTGCTGTTTTCTCTCTTCTTTTTCTAGGATTACAAATATAATTATTTTACTCCTTTTAATAGGACTCAGATAACACCACCACAGCTCCTGGGTGTTCTGTGATATTTTTCTTTTCACTCTTTTATATTCTCTTTGTGTTTCAGTTTGAATAATTTCTTTTGACCTATCTCCAGATCACTGATTCTTTCTTTTGCTATTCCCAGTCTGCTGATAAACTTGTGAAAGGAATTCCTTATGTCTAGTATTTTGAATTTTTAAATTACTAGCATTTCAAGTTGATGATTTTTATACTTTCCTTCTTGCTACTAAAATCCTCCACCTATTCATGCCTGGTGCCCACCTTTCCCACTAGATCCTTTGACATAGTAATCATAGTTCCTGCCTTTTAGTTCCTACAAGGGGCCATCTCAGCATCTGGCTCTATTGACTGATTTATCTCTTGGCAATGGGTTGTTTTTTTCTTGATTTTTTTTTTTACATCTTATAATTTTGTATTGAATACTGGACATTATGTAGAAGAAAAATAGGAACTCAGACACTTGTATATACACCAAGAAATGGCATATTTCTTCCTCTGTCAACTGCAGAAAAAGGTCAAATCAACAAAGTAAGTAGCTGAGCTGGGCTTGAGTCTTATTGTTGCTACAATTACTGTGGGTGCACCACAGACATGAAATTACTCCAGTGGTGAATTTCAGGTTCCTTGCGCTTAGCCTAGGGACTGGGGTGCCAGAGGGATTTTCTCAGTTTTCCTGCTCCACTCTAAATTGTCAGCAGGTCTTGATTGCCTGCACCACAGAATGGGTCTCTCTCTGCACTTCTGATTTTCCCCCATCAGTAGAGTGCTCTGACTTGTTACTCGGGGCAAGGCTTATGGTTGAGAAAAGGGTTAGTGGGTCTCATGCTCTAGCTTTAGTCTTAAGCAAAACCTGTGAACTTGAGTCTTGGAGGTGGGGCTTTCTCAGCGTCATTGACCTTTCCCCCCATAGTAGCCAAATTGTGCCTTGTATCCATTGGGTGTCTCATGCAGGTGGGATTCCCTGCCCCGATGATAACTGAACTCTCCTTTGTGCAGGTCAGGATCCTGGGCTCACGCAACTCTCTTGTCCCTCCCCCAAGGATTGATTGCTTTTCCTTCTACACCTTTCTCAGCAGCAGTTTCTCTTTGCTTGGGACCACGGATTGCAGGGTTGCCTACCCCTTCCTCAGCAACAAATGAACTTTCGCTTCAACCACTCCTCCAAAGACAGAGTCTTTACCAGGAGCTTAGGGGTAAGAGAATTTCCTACTCTTCCAAAGTGGTTTAAAGCTTTTGTTTCTTATGGTGGAAGGGTCTAGGGAGTGGGAGGGTTTTCATATCTCTGTGCTATTGGGAGGACGACCCTCTCAGATCCTTGTCCTGCCCCCAATTTTTCTCATGAGCACCAGGGAAAACAGCTTGTAAATGAGCTCCCCTTGTGTCTGGGGCTCATGGGGCCTCTCAGCTGTCATGCCAGTCCACACTCAGCCTTTAAGAATTTCCTTTTTTCTTACCTGCTTTTATGGCAACCACCTCTCCCTCTGGGGTTCTGCCAAAGATACAATTGTTTGTGTTCCATCTCTCAGCAGAGGGTCTTTTAATCCCTTGGATTTCAGTTCACTTGGCTGCCTTCAAGCCCAGCTCTCTGATGGGCTCAGGAGAAGCTATGATTTTAGAGACTATCTGGCTTTTTTCTCATTTTTTCATCTTTTCTCTTGTGTCTTTAAATCTCCTAATTAGAAGCAGAAATTCATCAGAAGACCAAACAAGCAAATAGAATGCAGTGAAGCTTGAGCAAAGGTTGGAAGCAGCACAATGTATGGCAAAATTTTCCTTTAGAAAGGTCACTTTGATAGTTCAGACTTCAACAAATATTTGTGGAGTACATATGAGGTGCCAGGCAGTGTTCTAGACACTAGATGAATTGGAGTTGGGAAGTTATTGGTCTTTGTCTATTTAATAGACAGAGGCCAAGAGAAGGAAATATAACATACCCAGGTCACACAGTGAGTGAGGACAGATTTGGTACAGGGATCAGGTCCTCTGACTCCCTGCCTGGAGCTGCCTTGACTGCTACCTTTCATTGTACAGTTGTTGTTGTTTTTTAAGACCCTGAATGTGATTTGATTATCACACTCCTAGGAAACAGGAACTACCAGTCAGGGCTCTGTGTCTCCAAAAGACAATAAAATATAACCTGGGGCTCATGAAATTAGTAAAGACTGCATTGAAAAAGCAATAATAATTGAGGCCAGTGGATATGTGGTGAGACAGGCACTGTCCTGCACTACTGGAAACTACTAGAAGGCAATGAAATAATAAAGATCTCAAACCATGGACACATGAGTGCTCTGATGCAGTGATTCCACTTCCAGGAATGTGTCTAGGAGGTGTTCAGGGATTTGGAAAATGATGTGTATTCCCACCTGATGAAAAGAATACAAAACTGTGGTGCTCTATTTATCCAACCATGAAGTATGACAAAGTAAATTATGAAGTATCGAAATAAGGAACTGTTATGAAGCTATTAACATTTGTTTTTTAAGGAACTTTTAATGATGTAGGGGAAGACTCATGAAACAATGATAAGTGGTGAAAGAAAGAAAGGAAACTAAATATACAAAAGGTCACAATTTCCTAAATTACATTGTATGTGAAAATATACAATGTATACGTATAGAAAGGTGTATCAGCTTCTCAGCTGCTAAAACAAAAATATCATACAATGGGTTAGCTGAAACAATGGGAATTTATTGGCTCATGGTTTTGAGGCTGGAGAAGTCCAAAACTGAGGTGTCAGCGAGGCGATGCTTTCTTCCCAAAGACTGTGGCACTCTGGGCTGCCTGACAGGGGTCCCTGGTCCTTGGCTTTTCAGTCACACGGCAACATGTACGGCCTCACCTTCTCCTTTCTCTTCCGGGTTCCATGACTTCCAACTTCTTGCTTCCACTGTGGCATCTCTCTCTGTGTCCAATTTCCTTGGTTTATAAGGACTTCAGCCATACTGGACTAAGTCCTGCCGTCATTCGGTTTGGGCACAGCTCAACTAATCACATCTTCCAAGGTCCTATTTCCAAATGGGTTCACGCCCACAGGACCAGGGGCTGTGTCCTGAACATGCCCTTGGCGGGGAAGAAAAGGCCCAAACAAAAGGCTAGATAATGATAATAACAACAATAATAATAATGACAGCTTTTGCTTGAGCACTTGCTCTGGGCCAAGTGCTATGCTGAGGACTTTATGCCTTGGCTCATTTAATCCCAAAACAGGCATACAAGGAAGAAACTGAGGCACAGAGAACTTAAGGGACATGCCAAATGCCACAAAGCTGAGAGTTCAGCCCTATGACTTGAATTCAGGTCTAGAAGATTCCCACCTCTGCTGTGGAGAACTGGGGCTGAGGGGAGGGCGGGCATGGTCGCAGATGACCATAGCACTGCACTACGGCCCCACGGTCCTGACAACCCATGCGCGATTTCTTGGGCATCCATACAGAGTCCTGACTGTCCTGGAGAACTGAAACCCAGGGCCCACCTGATACCTGACCCCCATCCCCCCCCAGCTGGTCCAGCCCCTCCTATCTACTTAGCTGCATCTGCCCACACCCCACCCCCAATCCTTAATCATTTTGTGTCCCCAATGGGCCGTGCTGACAGCCGGGAACTGCAAGGAGATGGATGACCTTGTGAATGTCACATGGCCCTGCCTCCAGCCCATTTGAGCTGCTCTGGAATCCATCTCCTTCAGGGAAAGGCGAACACCAGAGCTGGGGGATCCGGGAACCATCACTCAAAGGCTCCTCAAATGCGTGTGGGGAAATGGAGATGGTTTCTTCCCTGATTTGTTGAAGAATTTATTTCTTTAATGCATCAGCCCCTGCCCAGTCTGGGCTGCCTGCTTCTCTTCCCACCTACCCTGAGGCTCTCAGGAAATATATGGCCTGTCTTGGCCTGCCTGCTCACTCACACATGAAGCCTTCCTAGATTCTACCCTCCCCTCTCAGAACATGCAGACAGCTCACCCACCTCTTGTTCTGATGGATCTGGATGTTCTCATCTGAATGTGGGAAAGCAGCCTGAGCAGGGGAGTAGCACTTCCTGGAAAGAGGGGGAGGGAACTGAAGAATCCACCCCCCACTCCCCACAGCTCCAACCACCCCATTTCTGCCAACCTCGCCTCCCTTCTGTGGGGACCTGGAACTGGCAGTTAGGAAGAGGACAGGCTGCCCAGGCCTCTCTTCCAGCAGAATCTCAGAACCAGCCAGTCCCCCTTCTTGTAGTTGTCAACCTATGTCACAGCATAGGTGTAAGCAGAATTTCAATTAGCTTGTGTGTATGTGAGTGTGTGCATTTACCCTTACAAAGCATTTTCCTATCTCTTCTTCATGTCCCTGTGAGGCCAGGGGATTTATTAGCCCTGTTTTATAGATGAAGAAACTGAGGCACAGAGAAGCAAATGGTTTTCTACCCAGTCACCCAGCTAGTTAAGTAATGGACATTGGACTCAGAATCAGTAGATGAAAAGTCACCGGCTTCCGCTGGGTCACTAAATGGGTTCTCTAGAAGCAGACACTGAGACGGAGTTTGGGGTGCATGATGTTTTTTAAGAATAACCATTGTGAAAGGAAGGGGAAGGAAGCAAGATCGGAGGTGGGGACAAGGATCAAATTGCGATTCTGGTCTGACAACACCTGGGCCAACCTGGCTGGGGGCGGGGCAGTGAGCAGCACTTGTCGGAGTTTACCTACACTGGGCAGAATGAGCCCAGCACTGACCCCTGGTCTCACTCAGCCACTGCATGGGGCCCCCTTCCTGGGAGACCTGCAGGGCAGACAACTGGAGGTTCTCTATTGACTGCCTCTGCTTCATCTGGACGGCAAGGCCTTCCTTGATGGAGCATCTGGATTGGGTATATTCATGTCCACTGAATTGGGTTAAAGTTCAAGGATAATGTCAGGAGCACAGGAATAGGGGAGGGACAGGAATGACCAATGTCAGAGTACCTGAGCAACATAGGTCCATGTCACATGTCCTTGGGCAGCTCAGATCCATCCTCCAGCTACATCTGTTTAAGGAGACTCTTTTCAAGCTTCCCGGTGATCCACTTTTCCAGCAAGGAGACTTAAAGGAAGGAGGTGAGTGGGACAAATACAGACCTCTTTGCTGTATGGTGTCTCAGGGCCACAACCGATACCACCATCCCCCTCCTCCTCTGTTCATCCTAGAAACCCCTCAAACACAGCTTCCATTCCAGTGGCTTCTAAGATAATAGGATCCTGACCTTCATCCCAGAGGGGCCTGAGCCTCTGGCCATCTTCCCTTCTTGAACCAAGGTTGCTTTACTCACCCATTTACAGTCACAATTTGTCAAGAGAGAATCAAAAGGTACTCAACTGATCGCTTCAGTTCCACACATATTCTGTGTAATGCACGTGCCCTGCCTCCTCCTGCTGTGGGGCCAGTTTCCTCGTTGGGACACCGAACCCCCTTCTTGCCTTCTAGTCCCTGGACACAAGTTGCCCAAAGCACCCAGACAGCCACCATAGCGAAGAAACCACAGAGACTCTCACTATGTTCCCTGGCAAATGTGTTCCCTCTTCAGGCACTAGGACGTCTAACCCTGCAGAAGCCAGAGTTGCAGGAATGGAAAGCACCAAGCTCCCCAGAGGTTCTCTGGGAGTAATGGTGAGTGGGGACCCTTCAGCTTCTACCTGTCATTTCTGAAACCCCTATATTCTTCTTATGGGGATTTGGCCCCATATTAAAGGTTTTGAGTCAGTGTGTATACTGTATCCTGGAGGATGGAACCCCATTCTCACACAGTATTTCCTCCAGGATGGTGCTTTGGCTGGACATTCCAATGCTGTATAAGGCTGGTAGCCTCTGGGTAGTGCCATGTGTGATAAGAGCAGTGGCTCTCGTGGCTGTGTTCCTGCTCTCATACCTGTTTTACAGCAAGGTGGCCCCCTGCCCTGATAGAGTGTCACATGGGATCCCATGCCAGTTGACCAAACACTCCCCAAGCCTTTAGACGGCGGTGCTGGCAGAAGCCCTGCAGGCAGGAAGGGCAAACACATACCAAGAATATATACCTACTCCTGGGAGAAAAAAAACGCTGGCCCTTTTGACACAGAAGGGGCCAAATGGAGCCAACTTGCCAGCTGGGTTTCTGATGTTGGCAACTTGAGTTCTCAGAAGAAGCACGACCTAGAGCAGACTCAGAGACTCGGCAAGCTCAAGTCCTGCTGCTAAACTCCTCCTGCCCCCACCCCTGCCGCCCCATCCCCATCACGGCAACTCTGAGGCAGGGGCTGATGTTCACAGGTTAGCTCACTTGATCTACTTGTGTGTACAGCGCTTCTTCTAAGGGGACCGCTCTCTGGTGAGCAATAACGCATGAGTAAAGGTCTCAGCACTTACCGGGTGTCGGTCATAAAAGAGACACCTGCTACCACCTCTCGGGGAGGGATCTCACTGCATGGAAGTTGGCAAAGAGCACACCAGGGCCTGCCGCGGGCACAGCAGTCAGGGGGGCCTAAACCACTCCATGATTTGCAGCTGTCGGGGTCACAGCCAAAGTACAACTCACACAGGCACCAAATAGAACCACATTCATTCATACGGAGAAGAGGCAAAGCCAGATCAGCTTCACGCATAGGTATCGGTCCCCATGGGCTGTGGGGACTCAGGATCCACGGCTGACGCAGGCAGCCGGTCTATGCGCACCCCAGTGGTGCTATAGTGGGGGGACGCTAGGGGTCAAGGCTTTCCCAGAAGGGAGTCAGCCCAGGTTGGTCATCTTGTCCTAGGAGCCAAGCGAACACACCTAGTCCCAAGCACAGGGCTTATTTGTGGGTCACAAGGAAAGGCAGGTGGGCTGCGCTTGGACTGTCTGCTCCCACACTGAGCACTTCCTGTGCATGTATCAGCTCATATATTAGTATGGGACAGGAGTTCTCGCCATCCTCATCTTATACTTGGGGAAACTAAGGCACAAAAAGGGTCGCGTAAACTTGTCCAAGAACACTCAGCTTTAAGGGAGTGGAAAAGCCTCTGGTTCCATAGCCAGTGCCCTTCCCCTGGGGCCATGCGGCTGCTCTGGACATCCAGACTCAGGACCTGTTCTCTCCCTGGAAAGTGCCACTTCAGTGAATGAAAATAGACACAGGTAGGGGAAGGGCTCAGTCACTGACCCCACACACAACCCCACACGGGGACAACCAGGGCCTCTGGGTAAGAGGTAAGGTTGCCACTAATGCAGCACTGTGGGGCAGCTGTCGTGCAGAGCAAGGCACAGTGCAGCCCTATAGGTTAGATTTATTGAGCATCTACTGTGCACCAGGCCTGTGCTGGGATACTCTATGGACAGATGCCAACCCTCTCCGGACCCCGAGAGCTCACAGTGGGGGTGGGGGGCCAGGTTTAAAAGGGCACCAATGGCAGGTCTCATAAAGCAATGCAGACAGAACCATGAGATTCAGATGGGGGATTGTGATCTGGTCGTGAAGATCATGGAGGGCTTCCTCGAGGAGGCAACACCAGCTCAAGAGCTGAAGCCTGGAAATCCACTTGCTGGAACTACATGGATGGGACTTACCTGTCAGGGGTGTCCCGGCAAGATGGCAGTAAAGAGCCCCAAAATCCTAAAATCCTGTGATTCTGACTCAATATTTTATAGTTTTAAGATTCTATTAACTGCGTTTTCTAAGACATGGGAATTTAAGACTAGAGGGGTCAAAGACTGTTGGTTTCTAAGGTGCTGGATTTGCACATGTGAGCTTTGCTGCTGGAGAACTGCCTGTCAGAAGCTTCCACGGCGAGAAGCCAGCTCTCCCCATTTCCTGCCACCACCCCCACCTGCTAGGCCCATAGCTTGGATATATATCCAGCTCTTTGTCACTTAGAGAATGTAAATTTATTCTGCATTTCCAGTGTCACACACTCACTTTATCTGCATGTTCCAGTCGCCAGAATAAATATTAGGAGATGAGTCTGTGGAGATTTTCTTTGTGTACATGAGTTAAATCCTCCAGCCAGTGGTTAATCCAGGAAGGGATTTCAACAGAAACACTATTCGTATATTAATTGCAAGGAAGGGCTGGAAACTGGGCCTCTGTTACCAGCTGAGGAGGGGCGCATGTTGTCCGCAGAAGGGATGAGAAGGGCCCTTTGTGTGCAGAGGCTTGGGGCTGAGGGGGGTACGGGGCAGGAGGGAGAGCGTCTCTCAGCATCTCCTAGCGGGTCTGGGTCGTGTGTGCACTGATGGGACTGTTCCCCACCGAGCATCTCAGACCTCTGCATGACCGCAGGGTCTGGGCTTCCTGGGGTCTGGTGCTATAAGAGTCTGCCCAGGAGGATGAGAGGGGGCAGTACAGCCCCTACCATGGATCAAACTGGGCGCTGGGCACTGGGCAGTGAAATCAGGCTCTGAAATCAGAGAAGTGGGGGCAGATCTCAGCTCTCCCACATACCAGCTGAGGAGTATGAGCCTGAAGAAGCCACTTAACCGCCTCGTGACTCAATTTCCTCAATGTGATGGATGACCCTGTCCCCACATCAGGCGGTTCTGAGCATCAGAGGAAACCCCTGCCAGGCCATGGGCTCAGCAGGCATTGCACCCATGATGAACGTGGTCTCAGCAGACCGGGTTGTAACACCAGCTGGGAGCCAGCCCTGCTCAACGGGCTTTAGCCCTTTCCCCAGCCCAGTAAGCAGGCACCATCACTACTCCCATTTCACAGATGAGGAAACTGAGGCACAGAAAGGCCAATTAATTTGTCCAACATCATCCAGGTAGAATGGAGTGGGATTTTCAATCAAGCTGGATGGCTCCAAAGTCTTGCGAGTATAATTACTACACTGATAGTTATTTTCATTACCATTACTATTATTATCTCTTAATTTTTTCCAGCAACCCTCCTAGGTGGGTGCCCAGGAGTCAGCAGTGGTCCTGGCTCTTGTTCTCCTGCTGTGACAAATATTCTCACTATAGCCAGGCAATCAAGCAATGTTGGCCATGCTTCTGAGCTTTGGCTCATGCCAGGCTGTCTTTGGCAGGCTGCTACAACAAATACCACATAATGGACTGGCTTAAACAAGAATTAATTGGCTAATGGTTTTAGAGGTAAGAAGTCCCAAATCAAGGTGCTGGAAAGGTTATGCTTTCTTCCAGAGTTGGAAGAGTTCTGGTACTGGCTCAATGGTCTTTGGGTTTCTTCGGCTTGCATCTCTTCCTGCCATCACTCAGCATTCTTTCTCTCTTTGTGTCTGCCCTTCCAGTTTCTGCTGGCTTCAGCCTCGTTCTTATGACTCTTTCTCTAAAAAAGTAAAGCCCACCTGATTCAGTTCAGCTTTAGCTAAATAAGATCTTAGAAGACTCTATTCACAGGTGAGTCCACACCTTAACTGATAATCCATCTTCAAGGGTCCTATTTTCAAATGGGTTCACACCCACAGGAACATGGATTAAGATTAAGAACATCTTTTGTTGGGGCATATTATTCAATCTACCACAAACGTGCTCTCTCTGGAAGGCCCTTCCCCCTGGCTTGTCTATCCAGGGAACTCCTACTCAGACTTCAAGGCCCAGGCATCACTCTCTGTGGGCAGCCTCCCACCCACCCTGCACTCTGGGCATCTTCCATTATTATAGCACTCAGCAGACAGGTTGCAGCAGTCCCTCTTTGGGACCTGCCCTCTCTGTTCACTCACCCCTTCCATCAACATTCATGGAGTTTGGACCTAATATTGGTATTATGACAGCTTTCTTGGAGATAAGGAAACTTCCATTTAGAAAGGTTTTGTAATTTCCTGAGGCCACGAACGCAACTAGAAGGTCACAGTCCAGGAACTCTAACCCAGCAATCTGGAACTCTAACCCTACTCTAGGCTGCAAGGTCATCATGTGGAGTTAATGGAGAAGCCATTGAAGGCTGTAGAGGTCCACTTTCCTCATCAACATCAACTACCCCTTCCTACAGCTTCCTACGTTCCTCCTGAATGTCACACAGCACACCACCCCCACTTAATAGGCAAGCATGTTAATTAAATATGAATTGGTTGTGAAGGACATTATGAGAGATGTTTAAGAGAGATGCATTTAGGCACCACGTAATTAACTCAAACCAACAAGCAATAAACACAGAACAGAATTAATACAATAACCTGGCAGGCATCATTTAAAATTCTTTTTACCACTTAACTCTGAGACCCACTAGCTGCTGCCCAGTTCTTTATCAATTGGCAAATGGTAAGAAATCAATGGCCAGATTAAATTAATTGGCAGCAGTGAGAGATGAGTTTGAGGCAGGCCTGGGGATCTGTGGTCCAGCTTAGGTGAGACTTTGGAACAGAGAAAAGTCTGTAAAGGAAGCACTGGCCACATGGACACCCTCGGGGCCACTGTCCCTCAAATGGCTCTCCTGGGGCCTCCGTTGTTCCGGGCTCAGACATCAGCCTCACCCACCTGCTCTGTGCTCCTGGCCTCCTGCCTTTCCCGCTCCAGTCCACCCTCCCAACCCCAACCTGGGAAACCCCTGCTCTCTCTCGTCAGCAGCCTATGCTGTGTTTAAGGAGAGGGAGGGGAAAGGGCAGTCCTCCCTTCCAGGTGAGAGAGTGGATCATTAAGGAATTTGTCAGATGCCTCCTATGGAGCACAATAACAATGCACTGCTGAGTTCTCACACAAGTAGCCTTCAGCCAGTCACTTAACCTTTGCAAGACTCAGTTGGCTTATCTGTAAAATGGATTAAAATATCAACCTCACAGTGATGTGATGAGTCAGATGAGACATGACAGTCCTTGTCACCGCCGAATCTGAGAAGGTGCTGGAAGGGGTGGCTGGAGGAGGGTGGGGAGCCCAGAGCTCCAGGCTCCATGTCTGGGGACCTGGACCTACTCCCTGTGCTTGCTGTGGGACGAGGCTCTGCATCTCTCAGAAGCTTGATTTTCCTGATCTTTAAAATGGTTATGGTGGGGATCAATTGAGAACACGTCTGGGACAATGTCTGTGGGCTCCAAACACCACCCTGTGTCGCCCTCCCAGCCTCAGTCACCCCAGAGGAAATGGACACTCAGAGACACAGCCAGCACGGGTGTCAGGCACAGGCCCAGCTCCTGTCTGCATCGCCTCATTAGTCAACACCACTATCCCAAGAGGAAGGTGCTGTCCTACTCTCCATGCTGCAGCGGAGGAAACCGAGGCACAGAGAAGCTGAGTGGCTTGTTGAGATCACCCAGTTGGTGGGCAGGTGGGCAGAAACGGGGCTTGCATCAGGTCTGTCTGACCCAAGCCTGTGCTCTGCTCTGCTCCCACCTCACAAGAGGGGAGGAAGAAACCAGCGCAGGCACTCGCGTCCCCACCCAGTCCCGGCCTTTCCCGCCGCCTCCTTCTTTGTTCTGGGCTCTCTCTCCTCGGTCCTCCTGTCTGGGCATTCTCTGAAACCCAGGTCACCACCTCTCTGCACACAAGCTCAAGGGCAGGTGGGAGGGCTGCAGGCACACAGGGCTACCTTCTGTGTCCAAGTGGACCCAGGACGAGCCTCCCTTTGCCTCTATTCCTGGCTCCTGGGACAGGGAAGCAGCTCAGAATCTGAGCCTGATCTGCAAGGATCCCAGAGGCTACAGGGAGGCTTTTCACTCCAGGAGCCCTCAGGGGTCTTAGAGGAGAGGAGTGGGCCTGGATGGGAGCTGGGTCTCTAACATTAAAGGAAACACTCATTCACTGGGTCCTTACATAACGAGCTGATATTCACACACGCACTCTGCTCCAGGACCTGGTCTAAGCATTCTACTGGAAGGCGTTCATTTAATTCTCACAACACCTGGGAGTGGGTACTCTCGAAAATCCCATTTCACGAGTGAGGAAACTGAGGCCTAGCAAGGGAAATGACCCGCCTCGGGCCCCACAGCGAGTGAGTGGAAGCGCTGGGTCGGCACCGGTCCCCATAGCTGCAATGCATGTACTGTACCTACATCACCTGCCACCTGCCAAGGTGGGGTGGCTCCTGGCCCTGGGTCTTCCTGTATCTTGCTTCCCTGCCCAATCTAAGGAGGAGCTCTGGCAAGTCCTTCCTTCCTGTGACTCAGTCCAGAGAGAGGCAGTTGAGGCCCTGGGCCAGGTCTCCCCTCCGTGGTCTGCCAGGTGAGGGCATCAGCACTCCCTGCAGTGGTCGTGGTAAAGTCATTGGCAGAGTAAGATGCCTGATCATTGGCAGGTATTGTTTCTGTCTCCGGCTGTGGCTATAGCAGAGACCCTGTCCTAGGGGGTCCACAGTCAGGGGTAGAACCAATCACAGAGCCCGAGAGCGAGGGATGGCCTGTCAGCACTTCCAAGCACCTCCCCCTCCCATCCCCCCCAGCAGCTGGCAGGGTGGATGCCCACCCCCAGCCCACCCCCAGATACAGATGAGGAAACAGGCTCAGAGGCTGGTGCAGCCAGGGCTGGGAGCCTGGGGCTGGGGTCAGCTGCGCCCCCGCATTCAGCACTGATAAGCCCCCTGGCCCCCGGGGCAAGTGGCTCCCCCTCTTGCTGCCCCTTTCCTCACTGTGAAATGGGGATCTTCGTGGCACTTATTTCTTAAGGTTGCTGCAGTGGACGGAATTAGGTAAGCATTTCTAAACCTTGGCCTCATGCCTGGCACATAGTATGTGGCTCAATAAAAGTTAGTGAAAATAATGGAAAATATTATTTTACTAAAGTGGCTCTGCCACACTTTGGATCATGGCTTGTCTGTGGAGCAAACCGACATGTACACACACACACACACACACACACACACACACACATATCCTGCCCTGGGATGACCGCATTGGCCATTTCTATGTGTTTTCTGCCCTCTCTGTGACTTCAGAAATCTCAAAATACCATCCCTGATGAAATCCCACATGTTCTCAAAGCCATTTTAATTTCATTTCCTTAAAAGAATGCTTGGTTTTGTCTGATATTTACACGTCTGCAAGCCTACAAATCTTCGTCCATTAAAAATCATTTCTTCCTGCATCTCCTACTCGCATTCTTTTCCAAGGGTCCACCCCCTCCCAAGAGTCAGGGACCAAGTTGTTTAAGTTGCGGTATGACTTTTGGGTTATTTTTCTCAGAGATTGTTTAATAAATCATTGATATATCTTATTAGAGAGTTGACATTTTCAACATTTAAAAAGGTTAGTTTGGAAAACCTCACAATTAATAATGATAATTTCTACCATTTATTTACTCAGCATGTTACCCCAGCGCTGCTCTCAAGTGGGGGGTCACAGTGGAGAAAGGGGCGCACAAGGCTCCTGCTCCCAGATAGTTTGCATACTTGTGGGGGGAACAGGTAATAGGGTAAAGATAAAGACGGAGCTCAAATGCAAAGGTCCAGGAGCGACACGTCAGAGGAAATGGAGGAGCTGAAAGGAGGCCAGAGCGACTGCAGGGGGACAGTGCAGTGGAGCATGGCAGGGCCACAACCCACATGGCCTGGAAGGCCCTGGCCAGGTGCCCAGTCTTCATCCTGAGAACAGCGGGTGCCACTGAGA
>PVIY010050606.1:0-16116 GCA_004026745.1 Myrmecophaga tridactyla
AAAAAAACATTTTAGACCAAAGTAAGAAATTAAGCTAAGGGGGATAAAAACCACAGATCAGTCAACAAAATTTTCAGGGAGACATATTCAGGAATGGGTGGACAAAGGATTGGGCAACAAAGATGAGTTAAAACTCTTTGTGCAACTTGAGCTGTCTTATTGATAAAGAGAAGGGAAGTTATGATGAAGTCTAACCACGAGGCAGTTCACTTATAGACATTTGCTTAGGCTGGACCTTTGAGTGAGGGTAAATTGTGAGGGAGAATCCCACAAAGGGTTGCAAAAGCAAGATTGTTTCACTGATTTGAATATGCTGCAATTGTGAAGAACTGTATCAAAGATGTAAAAGAAAATTCATTGTAGTTTTTTTCTCTGCAAGTTACAGTTCTAAGCACTTCACTTAAAATTTCTTATTTAAGGCTATCAACCAGTATCTGCTGTCCTCATTTTTTTTTTTTTTCACAATCCCGCAGTCACACTGCAAGAGTCATATCTTCATACAATTGTCTTAAGAACCTAGGCTACTGGAACACAGCTCAACAGCTTCAGGTACTTCCTTTCAGCCACTCTAATACACCATAAACTAAAAACGGGATATCTATATAATGCATAAGAACAACCTCCAGGACAACCTCTCAACTCTGTTTGAAATCTCTCAGTCATTGACACTTTATTTTGTCTCATTTCTCTCTTTTCCCGCTTGATCAAGAAGGCTTTCTCAATCCCATGATGCTGGGTCCCGGCTCATCCTGGGATTTGTCTCACACTGTCAGGGAGAGTTACACCCCTGGGAAATCCTCATGGTTTGGCCTGTTGTGTGCCTCTGAAATAACCACTTTTTAAATTTTATTTTACTTTTTATTAATTTTTAAATTAAAAAAATGACAAGAAAGAAACACAAACATTCTTAACATATGATCATTCTGCTCAATAATTCACAATATCATCACAGAGTTGCATATTCATCATCATGACCATTTCTTAGAACATTTGCATCAATTCAGAAAAATAAATAAAAAGACAACAGAAAAAGAAATAAAACAAAAACAGAAAAAAAAAAAAAAGAAAGAACCACTTTTAGAGGCTCTCCAGGTGATTGCAGTGTGTGGTAGGTTTAAGAGACACCGCCCTAAAGGGAACTGTGGGAGTGTGTGTTGCACAAAGCACAGTTTATCCTGAAGTATTCTTAGAAGGCAATAATGCCTACTGCCAAAAGACCTGGCCCTGTGGAGCTGTATCTTGGAAAACTTTGGGAAACTACAACCCTAACATGGGGCTGACAGAGACAGTGAGGTGAGCACCATCTATATGGGTCCCAAACCTTCTCTGAAGTAATGAACATGCACATACAGAGCAGTCATGACAACAGCTTTCTGCAACTTCCAGTCTTGGGGAAAACAGCCCCCCCCAAAAAAAGAAAGAAAAGAAAGTAAAATAAAACAAGCAGGAAAAAACATACAAAAACCCAAACAATCCATTGCTATGTAGTTTGGGATAATATATAGTATCCTTTAAACTAAATTATATATGACATGGCATTAAGGAAATCAGACAGAACTGTGAGTGTTAACTTTATTACTTAGTACCAATGGGACCCTGGACAAGTTTCCTAAATTTTCTAAGCCTGAGATTCCTTGTCTCCAAAAACAAAGCTGCTAAGTAGACTCACTCACTAGCCAGGTACTCTCAGTTGAGTCATCCAGCCAGCCATTCTGTCCATCCCTCAATGCGTGCATTGACAGTGCCAAGAACTGTGCAGAGGGATCAACTTTCCTGAGTCCCTGTAAAAAGTCGATGAAAACAACTTCCTTGACTACCTGACCAGGTAGTTAATAAAGGTAGTAGCCAGAAAGTGTCCAATAGGGGGCAGAGTCCTGCTTCTCCCTCCCTCCAACTACAGGAGGTGCATGTCACCTTCAATATATCTGAATTACTAGAGCTCACAATAATTAGGGTCAGAGAGCTGCATGCTCTGGATTACCTTCTAAAGACGATAATTAATGTGTGGATAACAGAGGCAGATGAATCGTTGAGGGAGTTATGCATGGTTTATATTCGCCAATATCTTACTAATCGAATGTACTGCTAACAGTTCAATCCAGATCCTACAAAAATTTATGGACTCTGGAGTGATGATAATAATAGTCAATATTTATTCAGCACTCATGTGCATGGCCTTGGTGTAATTGCTTAAATGTACGAGTTCACATAATCTTTCCAACAACCATATGATGTAGGTCTTATCATTATCTCTACTGGAGTTGAAGAAACAGTGGCCTGGAGAGATTAAGTCATGTGCCCAAGGCCACAGAAATAAAAAAGGCTGGAACTGAGGACCAGGCTGTCAAGCTTCAGAGCCCATCCAATTTACTACTCCTCTAAACTGGCCTATTACTTTAGTACTCCCAAATTCCTAAAAAACATCCATGTTGGCAGGAAACTTGTATAAATCTACGAACGTCCTTGTCAGGGATATCAGTTTTTGTGTTGGCTAAAACAAAATTTCACTTCTAGTTCATTTCTGCACGTGGACATTTTCATATTTCCATTGTTAACTTTTAATCTATTGTTCTATATTTAAAATTCAGTTCATGACTGATCTGTTAAGGGAAAAATCAATATTTACAAGTACCGTTACAACTGCTATTGCAACGATTATTTTTGACTTATGATTAGAATCTGTTCCACAGTATCTCTCAGCAGAATTTTTCTTTCCCTTAAACTCTACTCAGAATCCCAAAATACTCAATTTGTCCAGTCACTTTTAGCTTTTGTGCTGGAAAATCTCCAAATGTTTTCTGGTTATTTGAGAGCAAACCTAAGACTGAGGCAACCCAATGGGACTTTCTAAAGCTATTGCATTTCAATGCCCAACTACAGCCACAAGTTTCCCTTTATGAGATTAACAAGCAACCATATATTTATACAGTGCTTTATAACAGTAAAGGTATTTTGTTATTCATCACTATATTTGATCCTCTCAACTATTGGGGGCAGGCGAAGCACGGGCTATTATTCTCATTTTAACAATGAAAAAATGGATACTTAGTGTTTAATGGTGTATAAAACTAGTACAATGTGTGGTATAAGACTATCTAGACTTATATAAGATCCAACAGAGCTCAGTCATAGGAATATATTTCAAGAATAGTGGAATCACCTACATATTATGAAATAATCATATTGACACTAAGATAAGGAGCCATAGTTTGCAGTTAGAGAAGTATGAATTTTCTTGCTAAGGGGCATTAGGGCTTGGCAAGCATCCCTCTTAACATTCCTACTTTTTTGTTTCAAAAAAGAAGAAAGCATACAAACAAGAGTTTTAACATTAAGTAGATCCTCTGGATAACTGTATTACAGATATTTAAACCTTTAGGCAAAAGAATCGGTATTTCACTTGCAGTTTTCTCAATTGATCATATTATTTTTCCTAACTTGGGCATCCATGTGACTTACAGTATCTGCCTCCATGGGGGATACTATTTAGAAAACAGACCAAAGGGCATTGGAGGTGGTGGTGGTGGTGAAAGTTATAACTGACATTACTTCCCAAATTTCTGATATATGAGACTGAGAGAAATTCTGTGAGTTCATGTAGGATTTCATATTTCCCATGTTCTCATTTGAATCTTATAATAAGTCTAAGACCTCGATAAGGCAATTGTTCTCTTTTTAACTGATAAGTTAACCAGGAATAAGCTTATGCATGACTTGAGGAATCGGTAGCAGGGTAGGAATACAAAATCAGTTCATCTGGCTTCCAAGTCCATGGTCTTTGAGCTCACTGCATACAAGCCTGGCACTAGACCCAAGATGAGCCAATTCTTAAGCTGACTCTATTTCACTACAAAGGCAATTAGTTGTTCTTGGTCTTTGGTTTCTTCATTTAGTGCTCAGATGCCATAATACATTGTTAAGTGGTTTAAAGAGTCCTATAAGGTAAGAGGCATGTGGAAAACTCAGAAACCATTAATCCAAACTTCTCATTTACAGATGCAGAAGTAAAGGCACAGAGAGAGACAATGCCTTCCTTAAGACCCTGCAGAAAGTCAGCAGCAGAGATGAGACCTGAATCCAGGCTGCCAGGCTCTCCACATAGCACACTTTCACAGCTGCACATGGCACACAACTATCTCCTAGAAATGCTACCTCAAATATTAGTTTCTTCCCACTAGCAGGCGCTGTTGCCTGAGCATGAAGAATTGCCTCCACGCAATGGTGAAATTTCATTGTAAATGGGAGTATTGTCTGGAACACTGCAAAGCCTACAAGAATGGCCACTTATGTAATTCCAAGACAAGGCTGTCTCCATTACCACCTGAATAAGGACAATCCCTCCCTTTCTCTCGGCAGCACCTTGGTGTGTCCTGGTGAGTGTTACAAAAAGCAGAGGAATGGCTTCAGGATCTGACATAGCTGGCCGGGTTCTGCAGAAGTACAAAGCCAAGGCTCTGGGACTTTGGCCCTTAACACCTGTCCCTGTTTGGTCATGGCTGGTCTGAGTTGATTTTTTTTCTAAACTGGAGTTATTTATGACATTTCATTTGATAAAAGGCTTCCAGTTTTGACTGACTGCTTGATTTAAGAATAAGAAATTACTCAAATGGAATAACTGGTAGATCTGTGGTTTGAAGGCCAGATTCTAGTCCTGGTCCCATTATAACATGATCTACGTCGTAGAGTGGAAATATTTCAGGTAACTAAGCCATACGTGAAACAGGAACAGTAATCTCAGCCCTAGGTAACTCAAAGTGTACCGGGAGGAATACGTATATTCCAAAATATAAAAGACAACAAAATGTAAGGAATTCTTCCAAGATATAGCACTACAAAATAATTTCTTTTGCTCTGATCATTGATATCAATCATATGCACAATAGGGCAAAATGTACTTATCTGGGACTTCCATCCAGAGGCCACACCCTAGAGAATTCCGATGCAAAATCAACAAAGATGAAATGCAGTATTGATGTGACTGGATAGCGTTTGAGGGTATAAGCTCCTTGCAAACGCTGGCAATGTGGTTTGGATTCTCAACGGAGTGGGCAGATGGATGCCACAAATACTTGATACATGATGTGACATGAGAGTGAAGGGAGAGCTACGGGCAGGGCATGGAGTCTTATGACCTCAGGCCATCTCCACTCTTGAGTCTGTAAAATCCCTCTTGCTCAACTGCAGTCTGCACTTGGTTCCATCTCTGGCACTTGCATAAGCAACACTAAGCTCTGTGAGCACTAAAGTGATGTCTAGGGAACAGTTATGAATACATGTATGTATGCACACAGTATGTGAAAATATGCAAGATTGAAAGTGATTAGTGTATTACTTTCAGGTGATACTTCCCACCGGGACTATGCTCCTGAAAAAATTCCTCTCTCTCTCTCAAGAAAACTGAACAGTCATCACTGTCATTTACCAGAACGTTAAGGATAAAAATGGTGTCAATTTTAAGGAAACGCACTTCTCAATTTTTTTTGTTAACATCTGAATAAAACATGAGAGGGTTCCTACTTTCCCTCTCTCCCCTTTATTCAGAGAATAACTCTCCTTCACAATCCTGCTTTGGATGAGAGAGGAAATAAACAGTTGCCCTTACTGGCCACATATAGATTAGCAGAATTACTGAGTTTTAAAGTAGAAAAGCAGAAATTCCATTCTAGCCAACTCCATTGGCTATATTATCATTTCTGAGTTACAGGGCAATGTTTTATAATAAGAACACAGCAAGAAATCACATTTCCACCCTATAGGAGCTTATAATCCTGTGAGATTGTTAGAGAAAGCAGCAGAAGTAAAGGGACAGAAAGTTCTACATGGAGGGATTAGGTTAGTATTGAAGGAACACTTTCTGGACCATATGAGAGGTAAGAAAAATGGAATGTTTCCTTAGGAAACCAAGTAGCTGGGCAGCTGTATCTTTTCTCTGTATCTGCCATCTACCAAATGAATACATTAAATTAAGTGGTTTCTGAGGACCTTCACAGTGTTAAGTTTTTCATTTTAAGACAAATTTACGGTATGAACAAACAAATTGAATTTAGATTAAGACTGCCTACTGGGAGGGGGAATCTACTCAGTGGTGCTTTCTGGGTAAACCTTTAAGATCCCAAATTTGCTGAAAACCATAGAAGCTATGAAATAAAATAAATGAGAAGACTGGGTAGTAGGAATGTTCGGTTTATGTCAATGGAGTATTTCTGGGTAATTCCTCTTGTAATAATGTAGTTTCCATATTTAGATGATCACAGTCAGTAAACATTTAATTTTTACAGGATGACTAATACCCAAGTGTCTAATAACTGGCGAGATAAGTCAAGGGTTCTCCCTTACCAAGGCTTATAGGGAGCTCCCAAAAACCATGTGAATTCACAGAAACTGTAGAAAAACAGATAAGCTCAGTAATGTGTTCTTGCATCAGTGCTTTTATTTGAAGTTCTGTCTTGGGCAAGAGATACCACACAGGGGGAAGGGCAAAGTTGAAGGTCTTTAGCAAAAATTTGGACTGTAAACACGGGTAGGCATTATCAGAATTCTGCTAAGTTCAAAGAAGAGATAGTTACAACAAATACAGCTTGCTTTATTTCTGAAACAAAACTGTGCACATATTTGTGGCCATACTACTAATTAACCTGTAGACTGTTCCTTTCATCTATTCAGTGTGTTTTTCTCCCCCTTGTTGCAACATGTTGGGGTTATTTTTCCCATCTGGAATATACTCAGACTCTTCTCTTACAGGCACTGGAGACTAGAATGGTACCAATGATTAAGGAACGGAGAGACTGACTTGTACAGGAAGATTAAAGGAGCTATATATGTACACATAGCGAGGCTGAGGGTATGACTAAGGAGTGCCATGATGATGATCTATAAATATTTTAAAGGTGTAAACACTGAGGAATAATTTAGCTTGGTGCAGGTGGTATAACTGGGAGAGATGGTATATCTTAAAGAAAAGGAAAGCTCTCTATTAAAGAAAAAAAAATTAAAGCACAAAATGTTATCCATGAAAGAGAACAAAATTGGAACACGAAGGGCAGGTGAATGAGTAATGGAATGAGTCAGAAGACTTGGGCTTAGGGGTTGGCTTTACCATATGTAGGTGGATGACCTTGGAAAGGTCATTTAACTCAACCAGGCCTCAGTTCCATGTAAATTAAATGACTGAACCAGAAATGGAGATTTCTAAAGTGTGCTCCAAAGAACCCTAAGAGTTCTTAAGATTCTGTCAGAGTGGTGGGGAATGAAAAGAAGGCTGAAAGGCAGCAGTGACTGAATAGAGTAGATGTAGAGTTTCATCACTACATCATAGCTTCCTCAGAATAATTTGTTAAGGGATTTATTGACTTAAAGTAAAAAAGTTTGAAAGAGGTATTGGAGATTATCTCTAAGATCCACTCAATTTCAAAAATATTTCTAACATGGGAGAAGACTCATTAAAGTTATGCATATACTACATTTTTATTGGAGGCCTACTATGTGCCAACACTGTAGATATAGAAAAAGACAAACTTTTTCCCTCATGAAACTCTAAGTGGAACTTTCATATAGGGTTACCAACAATTCATAAATGAATTGAAAAATAACTCATATAATTTCCCAGAAGACTGAAAATAATTAACCAATTTAACATTTATTGAGCACTAGACTACCAATCATGAAGACTTAATGACAGATAATTTAGAGGGTAAACATTCAAATTAAGCAAGCAGATAGTAAACATTTTACTACATGTCAGACCCTGTGTGTCAAAGTTGAGTGAGCTAAGGACGTGGAAGGCAGGCAAAGAAGGGTTTTCTGTATGGTACCAAGATGTAACAATTTTATTTTCTAGACCAGAGGAATTGAGTTTTTAAAAGAAAAATGGCATAATCCTATACATGTTTTATTGAAATCTCTGGCTGTAATGTACATGAAGAACTGAAGAGGAGAAAGGGGAAAGGGGACTAGTTAGGTGGCTACTGAAATATTTCAGGCTGGTGAAATATTAGAGAAGGCAAGTGGGGACAGAGAGGTAGAGGATAATTAGCAGAGTTTGACCTTCTTCTTCACCTATCTATGAGGAAGGCATCCTTCTCCTCGATGTACAGATGAACCCAAGGAGGCTTAGTTAACGAATGTGCCCAAGGTCTAACAATGAATATGAACAGAGCCAAGATTTGCACCACACTCACTTGCTTTTAAAGAATATGCTCTCTCGACTACATTTGACTGAAAACGATGACTTCCACAGGTGTGTGAGTGTAAGTGTATGCATATGTGCCTTTGTGTACATGTATGTGTGTGTGAGTGCCTAGGTGTGCAGATGAGAATGTGCACGTGTGAATGTGTTTGTATGGATGCTTATATGCGCGTGTGTGCCTAAATGTACATGTGAGAGTGCATGGGTGTGTAAGTATGTATGTGAGTGTGTATGTAAGGTGCTTTGGCTGCCACAGGTAAGATATTAAACTCAGCAAGAAGAAAGATATTTGAAAGTGTGATAAAACAAGGTCAATATTGTGTAACTTTTCATAGCATGCAGATGCCCTTCAAAGACTGGAAGTTCACACCAAGGACTGACCAGGACAGATTTCAAAGGGAAAACTAGGCCTCAATGTTTTATGAACCCAAATGCAGGCAATTTAGGACAGGGGAACTGCCCTCTTATCACTTATGTCCTATTCACTGTATATATTATGATGAGTTTTCTTTCTGTCTTCTTTTCTGATTATTTTCCTCTTCATCATAGCTGAGGGCTTCCTGATATTTGGAGATGTTTAGAATGGTTGGGAATACTGCAGGTAGAATGCAAGCTTCAAAGGGAATTGATATACACTTCCCTTTAGAAGTTCCTTACCCTCTGAATTCCATGATAAATTTCTGCCCCATCTGTACTTCAATGGCTGGTTGGCTGATCTCAGAGATACAGCTGATACCTAACGTGTCCTTCATTTAGCAACTGACTTGCTGGATTGACCTTTCAATTCCATCGGTAACACACACTGACCTGTGGCCCATGGCTTGCCAGGGCTACTCTGATACTTCTAGTATGTCTCGACACTTCTGTCCTTACTGGTCTCTGCTAGCCCATAAGGAGTTACTTGTCCCAAATGGACACCCCTAACATTGATACAACATGAAGTGGTACATGACCTGGATTTCCATCTCAGTGGTCCCTTTACCCATGTGCCTTTGTGCAGGACACAACCAATCAGTAACCCTATGAGCAGAACCTGATTCCTGCTCTCACCTGCCTACCAGAGAGTCATCTGCATTTGATTCCAAAAGTGTTCATGCCATTTGAACTTGTTACTGTAATTTTGCTATTCAACCAACTATTATGAAGGTCAATGAAAAAAGTACAGATGCTTTAAATTTTAGATTTTAAAAATAAAATTTCAGTTGAATGTTTTGGAAAACTTCCATAAATACTTTTCATGTAGGAAAGAAAAAAAAGGCAAACTGTTCAATTAGGTATGGGTGTGAAACTCTAAAGTATGGTGAAAAAAGCATAAAAATCTAGAGGCTGTGTGCACTCAAGTAGTTTCATGCGACTTTAAGGTCTTGCTCTCCTTTAAAGAAATCCAATTTGGAAATCATAAAGGATCCATTAACACATTGTGTACTATGGCTTACACCAAACACAAGGCTGATTAACACTCACTCAAATAGGTTTTGACTATATTCCAAAAATCTGGCAAAATACACTTTTTGCTGTATATACTTTTTTGCTGTTTATTAAAATTAACTTTATCGAGGTATAAATGTGACCTCAATCTGTTAATCTGTTAATTGATTTTAAGGGCACATTTTGATAAATTTTGATAAACTTATAAGCCCTTGTAACTACCACAAGATCATTTCCATCAACCCAAGAAGTTCCCTTGTGCTCCATACCAGCCAATCTTCCCTTCTCATCCCCCATCTCAGAAAACCAGTGATCACTTTCTGTCACTACAGATAAGTTTTGCCTTTTGTAGAATTTCATAAAAATGCAATTAAATAATTACGTATTCTTGTGGTTGCACATATTAGTGTACCTCCTTATTGCTGAGTAGTATTCCATTGTATAAATAGTTCACACTTGGTGACATTTGGGATGTTTCCAGTTTTTGCTATTACAAAGGTAGTGTAAAGTGACTATGAACATTATGTACAGTGTGTGGAAAAAAGTTTTCATTCTTCTTGGGTAGGAGAACTGCTGGGTTACATATGGTAAGTGCGTGTTTAAATTTTAAGACAACCAAACTATTTTCCAGAGTTGTTTTAACAGTTTACATTCTCACCACCAATGCATGAGACTTCCAAATGCTCCACCTTCTTATCCAACACCTGGTATTGCTCCTCTTTATAATTTGTGCCATCTGAATGGATATCTAGAGGTACCTCATGGGTTGGAATGTGCATTTCTCTGACAACTAAAGATATTAAGCACATTTTCATGTGCTAGCTTACTGGCTGCACATTTTCTTAGGTGAAGTGTTTGTTCAAATAATTTGCCTGTCTTTTAAGTTAAATTGTCTGTCTTACTGAATTGTAAGAGTTTTTAGATTTTGGACACGAGTCCTTTAAACATACACAGGACACATTTTCCCTCTAAGTCTGTCACTTGACAGACTCAGAGAAATCTTTGCCTATCCTGAGGTCATGAAGATTTTCTGTTTTCTTGTAGAAGTTTACAGTTTAGCTTTCACATTGGGTTTACGATTCAAAATATGTACAAGACCTTTACAATGACGACTACAAATTCACCGAGAGAACTTAAAGAAAACCTAACACAATGCTTACAGATTGGAAGAAAATATTATTAAAGTGTCAACTCTCACCAAAATGATTTATACATGCAACATAATCCCAGTAGGGTTTTTGACAGAAATCGTTAAGATGCTTCTAAAATACATATGGAAATGCAAAGGCTGAAGAAAGCTCGAAGCAGTTTTTAAAAAGAACAACAAAATTGGAGGACTTACGCTACTTGGTATAAACAATTGCTCTAAAATCTACAGTAATCAAGACAGTGTGCTATCAGCATAAGGACAGACAAACATTTTAAAGATAAAATATCTGAGTGTGCTCTTTCTAGTGCTTGCTCTCTCACTGAATTGAGATTTCCCAATTGAAAATAAATTTCTGATTATCTTAGTGGAACCACATGCACTGAAGAATGTTCCACTATATATATATATATATATATATATATATTTAAACAACGCTGTCATAAAAATTAAAGGTTTAAATAACATACTAAGGAAAATATCATGTTCCCTTGACTCATTCCTGCTCTGAAGATATTAAAAACTAGTGTATTGGCTTTTTGATGGTGCCCATCTCTGAAACATACTGAAGCACTTTATTTTCTCCTCTAGATGGGCATTTGCATGTATCTTTAAAAAGAAATTAATATTCTGTCTCAAATGTGTTTAGTTGCTAAAATTAATAATTGTGCATGGTCATGGAAACTGAGAGGAAGAAGAGGATCAGCAGAGATTTTACATTTTATTGAAGTCCAGAATTAGCACTTGGTTTTTGATATTTAAACAAAAACAAAACCCACACCTTTTCATGGTGGGGGAAATGTGAGTATCATTGTGCAACTCCCTAGAATCATTAAAAAATATTTCATTATGATGAAGTCATCTCTCATGGATCTTCTACAGAGCGCCGTGAATTTTACAAACTGCTGTGCATATCAAATAAGCTTTAACTTACTGACACCCTGAAGACAAAAGATTTTTAAATCATCCTTACCCTATCAGTTCAGGCTTATTTTTCATTTCTTACCACTTAACGGGCCTGAAATATTTAAAGGACGTTACGAGATCCCAAAGTATAAAACACTCCTTCCTTTATAAAGGAAAGTTCTTGCCTAATAAGTGAATGTAATTTTTCTAACTCTGTGTAATAAAATATTTATAATAGATTAATATGAAAGGATAGAGACACAATTGAATATAATCTCTCTCTTTATTAAAATTGATATAGAATATCAGACTTGGCTAGAGATGCGCTAACAGAAAATACGAAAGTAGCAGAGGATAGAACATACCACTTTTTTTCAGGGAATACTCTGAAGTCCATAAGTAGCACATACTCACTGTTAATATGAGCGAATTAAAGTGTAGAGCCCATTAGGCAATGCTGTCCCTATTGGAAAAGGAATATTTAAAAAACACAGTAATGGAGTGATTGGCTTTATGCTGCCTGTGTTAATATCCGCATTAGGACTCATATTGACAACCTGGGGGAAATTGCCTAACAGAGTCAGTTAGGATATAGTAGGATACATTTTGTCCTTGGATATATGTGAGTCACCACTGCTGATTTCTGTGAAGGTTCAGCCTGAGATGCAAAAGCAAAAGTTCTGTAACTCACTCACTGGGACTTCTAAATATCAACAAATTCAAGCCAATGATAACCAATGAATTATGTTCATTAGTCATTTACCTTCATGAAATATGGGACACAGAAGACCTTATCACTATCACTTACTGGTTGTAGGACCTGGGCAAGTCACTTAACCTATCAGGGAATAAGTTGCTTCATCTGTATACCATGGATAATAATATTATCGATTAAATCACTGTTGCTGTGGGAGTAACAAGATATATAATGAGTTTTGGGCAGTACCTAGCACATACATAATTCTGTCTTTATTGTTATTGCCAAGACATTTGCAGATTTACTACATGACCAATTCTTGCTGTTTGGAAATAATCCTGACGGGCGTTCGTTTGTTATAAAATTGTATATGAATAATGACAGATCAGACTTCTAGTTTAAGATGGTGGATAAGCACAAAATTGCATTCTAAGAGTCTACACAGATAAAAACATACAGGTACCAGATAAATAAGAGTAAAGTGTGTGTGTGTGAGATTAGAATATACTTATGGGGGGAGGGTTTACAACAAACATGATATTTCAATTTACATCTGGAATACAGAAAGCAAATAAGACAAGGTTGATTAAATGGAACAAGCTCCATTCTAGAATAAGGCAAGATGGGGTTGAAGAAGAGGTAATAAGGCAGTGTCCTCAGTATTGAAGCCCATTTTTAAGCAACACAGATATTTCTCACAGGTGTCCTAGACAGGTTGATTACAATTACAATCTGAATTACAGGGTTGAAAAGGTGGGATAAGTCTTCCTCGGTCCCTACCTAAAGGGCACTGCCACATTCCCTAAGGATACTAAATAAAAGTTAAGGAGAGGTACATTCAGCATAAGCTAAAGTCAGTGAAACCCCCAAAATCACTCTGGTACTGTTGTGTTGCTTGGGTCTAGAACTGCTGGAGACCGAAAAGAGCACTGCTGAATATCCGCTTCTCCGGCTCACAGCTGAGGTCCCGGGGAGAAGAGGATGGACGGTATTGGATGTTTCTTAGCTTTCTTTCAGAAAACTGAAAAAGGGTGCTTGATTAATGGGTAGCAGTTCTGGAATTCATCCGCAGGAAATTTCACTAACCTGTTTAGTAGAACTGGCAGGACCATGATACACTAGGAAAGGCTCTTGTCTATAATGTAGCCCATACAATCTTTGATCTGGAAGAGGCAATCACAAGTCTCCCTGTTTCACAGTGACAGAGCTGGGTTGTAGGTCTCCCAAATCTCAATCCAAGGAATCTTGTCATTAACCCACTCAATTGCTTGTTACTCATACTTATTTTGCTCATGTTAGTTCTATGAATTTCTTCTTTTTTAAAAAAGTTTTTCTTTTCTGATTATAAAAGTTACCTAAATTGATTGTAGAGAATTCAAATTTGAAGAAAATTATGGAGAAAATAAAAATCACAAGCAAATCCAATAACTGAGAAATTGCTGACATTTCAATAGTTTTCTTATAGACTTTTCATACATATATCTTTTTTCCCAAAATTTGATCATACTGATTACATAAGTTTAACATTTTTTTTCTCCACAGGAGAACATTTGTCCAGTTATATTCTTCAAATCTAGTATTTTAACATCTCATCATTTGGGATCTACAATATTTTTCAACCATCTCCTATTTTTGATCATTTAGACATTCTCTTTGTCACTATAAATTGTATTTCAGTGATTATTTTTGTAAATAGATTTTGTTCAGGTTTCTGACTATTTCCTTAGGATAAAAATCTATAAGGATTGAGAGGGGTGAAGCATATCAAGTTCATGAAAAATATTGCCATATAATTTTCAAAGATTTGGGCCAATTGATACTCCCATCAACTACATATGAGAGTACTTTTTCTAAATATTTGCTAATTTTATAGGTTAAAAACTAGACTCTAGTTGTTTAAATTTTTATTTTCATACTATGATGAGTGACGTTTCTTTCAAGTTAATTATTCATTTGTACTTCCCTTTTTCAGAACTGTTTACATTCTTCACATTTTTCCTATTGGGTTTTTTGCATCCATATGAAAATTTCTGTATCAATAGTAGCCTTTCAACATACTTATTATAAATGTATTTCCCATTTGTCTTTTAATTATGTCAGCAACTTACATATACTTATAATTTTTGATATCAAATCTATTAAGTTCTGTGATTGTTCTTTATTGCTTTATTCTTAGAAAATATTTCTTCAATATTAGATTAGATCAATATTTATATTTTATCCTAGATAATTTTTTAAGGTGTTGTTTTAGTCTTAAAGCATCAAATTATTTTGTCTGTCTGGATTGCAAATAGAGTGTGAGTTAAGGGTATATCCTCTTCTGAAATCACTGTATTCTTGATAAATTTGTAACCTTAATTTGTAAAATAGTTTAAAATTTCTAGTGAAGTTTGTGGTTGAGCCTGCCCACCCTTCCTAATTAATTCACACTCCCCTTTCTGCTCATCCAAATCATACAGGTCCCTTTCCCTCCTCCCCCATATCATAGTATCTCTAAGCCTACTTTGACAGTTAAACAAATTAGTTGGCTTATCCCATGTCTACCTTTTCTACCTGGTTACTTTGACACCTGTGTGCACACATGATGATTTTCCCAGTTGTTTTATAACTCTAATCCTTTGTTCTGAAATGTCATTGTGAAAATACTTTGGGGTCTTCCCCTTTCCCCATGACTTTAAAATATAATATTATATTACATACAATAGAAATTGGATACCACAATATTGATGGTTTAACCTGGTTCATTCATTTCATGAACTGCAGGCATTTTCTCACGTACCTACAACAAATGTATTGTTGATATACTTGGGACAGCTCTTCTGAAGGATTAATCAAACTTTATTTACTTGAAACAAAAACACACCAACTTCTGAGGAACAAGGTTAGAAAACTCAAGGTCAGTGGTTTATGTATTGTGCAGGTCATACCTGGCTTAACCAAAAGAAGAGGTCTCTACGGTGCATTGTAATGTCCAGTTATGGATCAGCCAAGCTATCTGTTAAAAGATTCTGTCTATGATCAACAAAGATTTCCCCCTTCTTCAGTTTGAACTACATATGCATTTAGCTTTCAAGGGCAAAATGACTAGCTGCAGATTTAGAGGATGCATTCTGGAATTCAGGGCATGGAGTGATAGAGTAGCTTCAATTTCAAGAAGGGCTGAATGCCCTCAGGCTCTTGACCACATGCTCCAAAACCTATCAGTGTTCCTCCTGGACTCTTTTCAAACTGAGCAAATGCATCCTCTCCATTGAAGTCATAGAGATGAATGACAATCTTCACAGGTCATCTAATCCGTGCACCTGCCTTTAGGCAGGGCTGCGCTTAAAACCATCCCTAGACAGATGGTTCTTTGCTGTTCTCAAAAATCCCGAGGGAAGGAGGGTCCACAGGCTGCCACAATAATCCATCTCTATGTCTCCCAGTCACCCCTAGGACACTGAATCCTAAGCATTTAGTTAATAGCAGGTGGCAATGAGACAACCCTTTGTCTCTCACCGAGGAGTTGGAAGTCAGCCGAGTTAGCCTTGGGGCAATTGCAAAAGTATACAGGAACCCCAAAGCTGCTCTGAGCTTTACAAATATCAAGTTAAGTGGTGGTATTTAATGCTCCCAGTTGACAATATACAATTCAAAAATGAGCTGGACATGTTTTATAATGCTCAGTCAGGAATATACATGCCTGTAACACATTTCAAGGTTTAGTTTTTTTTTTTTCAATGAAAAAGGCTTGAAATAAATAACAAAAAGATA
>PVIY010050607.1:0-16115 GCA_004026745.1 Myrmecophaga tridactyla
TTTGGGAAAAGGCCAAAGTGAACCTACCTCCCACTTATGGACATCAACTTACTCAACTCCTCACAACATCCCTAAGAGATAAGTAATACCCCCATTTTATAGACACTGAAATTAAGGCCTAAAGAGAATGACTGAGAATTACTTCGAAATCTGAACATAGAGGATTGTTTTCAGTGAATTGCGACATTATTCCTTTCAAGAACATGTGGTGATACGAGCTAACCGCTGGTAAAGTGTTGCCAAGTCCTGGCGCTGCTGGATCCATCTTAATGCAGAAATAAGGCTTATCTGCAATTAGCTCATTCATTGTGTGCAAATAGCACTAATTGCTTGAAAGCAGTGTGTTCTCTTAAGCAGGTTAAACATTCCCTTCTGAAATCTTGTTTATACTATTAATTTGAGCTGCAAACTCTTCCTTTAAGGAATAAGGAGAACTCCAGCCTGGCCAGGCCTGGGGAAGAGTTACAAATTCTCTCTCATTTGAGCTCGGATATGGGTGTGGATTGACATGTACCTGCCAGTCTTGCAGATTCCAACCCCTAGAACTGAGGGCCAGCCAGATTCAGAAGTCACTTGAATTATTAAACATTTCAAGAGAAATGAAAATGGCTTCTTTTCTACTAGCAGAGAACCTCGAAATTTCTGCCAACAAAATCTCGCCAACTGGAGGTCCTGCTGGGGCTGCTTTAATGAACAGATAAGACTCAATTTTAATTAGCACGCTAATTGTTTCCAGGCAAATGAATGTGGAGATGGAACTTGCAAACAGTTTATTTTCTTAAGTGGGTTACCACGGTGCCCCCTATAGCCCTGTTTATGGTGCTCCAGTGTGCAGCCAACTGTTTTGTGGCTGAATAGCACAAATCCAGCTCAAGTGGTTCCTGAGTAGGGTTGATGTGGAGAGTTTGGGGGTGGGAGAGTTTGGGGGTGGATAAATCAACGGGGCCCACCCCTGCCTCTAGAGCGCACTCTAGGTCGCAGATGAGAGTTGCAAAACCCTATCGGTTAGGGAGGCTGGTGGTAAGCACCAGAAGCCAATCCAGGATAACTGAAGTGATAGGGGATATGGGGAGGGACCGGGGAGTAGGGGCGAAGGAGGGAGGGCAACAGGAAACAGGAGCCATCTGGAGGGCACCTGGCCACTAGAGAGACTCCTCTCCACCTGCCACAATACCTCCCCTAAATGGCAGCCCAGCTTCCTCTCTAGCCACCCCCTGGTAGGTTCTCCCCACAGAAGCCAGAGGACAGAGTCATATTATAGCAGGTACCCTTGATACAGATGATGTTTTCCTCCCCCAAAACCCATAACCCCGAGATAACCATGAGAAGTACATCAGACACACCCAATCTGAAGGACAGTCGACACAATCCCTGATTGTCAATTTCCAAATTGTTAAGGTCATTGAAAGCAAGGAAAGTCTGTGAAGCTGTCATCGCCAAGAGGAGGTTGAGGAGAAATGTAACCGAAAGTAACCTGGTAACTTGGAAGGCGTCCCAGAAGAGAAAAAGGACATTAGAGAAAAACTAAGGAAATCTGAATAACGTATGGCTTTGAATAATAATGGATCAGTTATTAACACAGGAAACTGGGTATGGGGTATAGGGGAGCTCTGCTATTCCTGAAACTTTTTTGTGCATCTAAAACTATCTTAGAATTTAAAAGCGTATTAAAAATTAAAGCAGACCTCTGAAGTCTTCTCATTGGGCTGGGAAGAAAATCTACCCTCTGTCTGAACTGGCCCCTGCTCACCCTTCCCACTGCCTTTCCAGCCACACTGGCCTTTCCATGCGCTGCGCCAGGGGGCCTTTGCTCTGGGGTCCTCTGCCCCCAGAGGGATCTTTCTCTTGCTCAGTTTCTCAGCCAAATCCTTCTGAACTTTCAGCTTAAATGCCACCATGGGGAAGCCACCCTGAGAACTGTCTTCTCATCACACCCCTACATTTATTGTCTGCCCTGGGCTTATGCCAGTTGGCCATAATCTTACGTAGCTGTTTACTGGTTTCTCCCTGACTTTCCCCAGTAGAATATGCCCAATCCATTCACGGCTGTAATCCTGCACCTGCAGGGAGAAAGAGTTTAATAGACAGCTGAGGAGTGAAGGGTCAAGTGCACGCTGGCCAAATTGTGATGCCTCACTAGCCTTGTCACCCCCTTCCCAGTCCTTGCTGCCTCCCGAAAGGGCGAAGGTCAACAGCCTTTCTTGGTGTTGGCGTTACACCCCAAACCCTGGTCTTCCAACCCTCCATTCTCTGCTCATCCCATATGCAAATTGGTGATCCTTAAATACAGTCTCTGTCCTGAGTGCTGCACATTTTAGCAGATTATTACTGTGTAATTATAGTCGCTCGGTTCCACGATACTGTAAGTGCATAATTCGGACCCACGGGGTAACACAATCATTAATGTGTTTTATTCCTCGGCCATTTCCAAACTATATTTTTGTCAAAACACCAAGAGTGATTAATTTAGTGTGAGGATGGAGGGTGAACATGGAGAACAGAGATTGTGTTTTCCCTTTGTCTTTCGCCAAGGTAGAGGGGAGGATGTGTTAGTGTCTTTTAGAAAGAAGGTATTCATCAGATTCTCTGGAGACAGGAGGATTCTCTTGCACCAAAGCATCTCACTGAGCTTGAATGCTGCTTCTTTGCAGAACTTTCCAGAATGAATGATCACAGTGTCTTTGTGCTTAAGGCACATTCCCAATTACCGTACTGACGGAGCAGAGAACTTCCTTATTCGTTTTCCAAAGTCAAGGACAAGTTTTACTAAAGACACTCATATTAGCTACCTGGATTTTCTTCAAGTCTGACCAAGCCCTAATTTGCCATCACCTCCCCAACGCCACTGTGTCCAAGGGAGAAAGACCCGCTTGGGAGGTGAAACGCATACCAGATATGGGTTTCTATGTTTTTCAGTACAATCCAGGAAGCTAAGAACTTGGTCCCACTGTGTGATTGGTACCTGATTTTGCCTTGTTCAGACCAGGTTCTAAACAGGAAACTTTTTTTTTTAGATTAACTCCAAATTTATTATGATTCAAGTTAAGGCTGGGATAAAGCTAACCTTCATACTATCTACAGAGTAAAGATTGCTGAGTGTGATAGTATAAACATGATTGCAGGGAAAGTAATCAGAAATCTTTAGAAGATAAACTGCTTTCAAGAACACAAAGAAGCTACATTACTTTGACACTCATTACAAACAAAGGCACATTTTATTTGTGTAATGTTTTTAACCTTGAAAAGTATATGCACAATTTAAAAAAGTGGCTCAATTTGCCTGATTGTGAAAATGGCTTTTTTCTTTTAAGATGGAAGATGCTAGAGCCCATTTGAGTGAGAACTACCCAGAAGTTAAGGGGAAATAGCTGGTGCCAGAGAAGGGTGGCCCAAGGCACGACGTCCTTAGGAAGGTAAGAGGAGAGGGGTCCAGGAGGATAGGAGGGAACACCACCCTAATACTCTTGAGAAGGAAGAGGAGCAGGTGGGAGCATCATCTTTAAGGTTTTATTAAGGGGATGTTTTCAAGCTGGTGACCACTGTGCGGAAACTGGAGCTCAATCCTACTGGGGAACCTGGGAGTCAGGGCTTGGCATTATCTCAGCAGAGGGCCGAGGGAGCTGGGGTATTTAGAATAACTGGATTTTCTAAAATCCAGTATTGTTTACACCACCTCCCATCAATCATGGGTTTCAGGGCTCCTCCAGGGAGTGCTCCTCCCTGGGTAGTTCCAGCCTGTCCCCTGTGTAGGCAGAGCTCCTTCTGCAGCAGGAGGGCTCTCAGGCAAGGGGCCTGCCGTGCTGAGAATTGGAGTCACAAGTTGTGCTCAGCAGTGTAATAGCTGAAGGCCTATTCATTGCCCCAATATTGTCTGCTCCAGGGAATGTTTGAGGAAAGGAAACAGTTCTCTTGGGTAGGGGCCGTGTGGTGGATTGGGGGCAGTGTAGCAGATTGGGGGAGCATAGAGGATTGGGGGCAGTGTCGGGGATTGGAGTCAATGTGATGGATTGGGGGCAGTGTGGTGAGTGGGGGCAGCAGGTTAGATTTGGGACAGTGTGGTGGATTGAGGGCAGTGCTGAAAACTCAACTGAGACATGCAACATCGCATTTCACATGAGGACCAGCCCAGCTCCAACTTCCTCTTAGATGTGCTATGTGCCTGGCTCTGTGCTGGGCACTGTTACCAATCAAATGAAGGGGTTCTCTGACCAATGTGCACAAAGGACCAATTCCGGAGACACTGGGGTTTCAAAGGGAGAAAGAGTTTATTGTCAAGTGTGAAACAAAGAAAATAGATGGCCAATGGGCCTAAAATCTGTCCCTTGGAATTGTAGTAACTCTGATAGTTTTTGTGCTGGTTTGAAACTGTTGCGTACCCCAGAAAATCCATGTTCTTTAATCTTCATTCAATATTGCTGGGTGGGATTTTTTTTATTGTTTCCAAGGAGATGTGACCCACGTAACTGTGGGTGGTAACTTTTGATTAGATAGTTTCCATGGAGATGTGTCTCCACCTATTCAAGGTGGGGTTGCTTACTGGCGTCCCTTAAGAAGGAACTATTTTGGAAAGAATCAACAGAGCCCACACAGCCAGACATCTTTGGAGATGTGGAAGGAAGGTGCTCCTGGGGAAGCCTTATGAAATGAAGGAAAGCTAACAGATATCATCATGTGCTTTCCTAGCTGAGAGAAGTGTCCAGAACCAGAGACCCCAGCAGACACCAGCCACGTGACATCTCAGCTGACAGAGGTGTTCCAGACAGCACCAGCCTTTCTTGAGTGAAGGTTACCTCTTGCTGGTGCCTTAATTTGAACATTTTCATCGCCTTAGGACTGTAAACTTGTAACTTAATAAATTTCCTTTTTAAAAGCCATTCCATTTCTGGTATATTGCATTGATGGCTTACAAACTACAACAGTTTTATAGTATCAAGAGTTGGGCGGGTTTTAGGATAACGAGCACAATAGCTCAAGATGATGAAGTTAGAGTTGATCTAACTAGTGAGCATGCACAGACTGATTACATGCTTCGTCACAGAACTATGTAAGAAAATGCCTACCTTAACGTGATGACAGGTGTGATTTTCAATATTATAATGCGGTATAGGTCATTTATAGGTTAAGGTTCAAGCTACTGCGCATGTCAAGGGGGCCAATTTGGGTTAGCTCTAGCTTTGTTTAGTAAGATAGCTTAGGAATTGGGGTGAATTATTTCTGGGCTGGCAAATTCCATCATTAATAAACATTAAGGGGCTATCTGTTGATCAAAAGATTTCAGAGCTGTAAAATAGGATGAGGGGTATTGTAAGTGAGGCCAGTCCCAAGTTATCATGAGGCTGTTACAATCATAAGGTAAAAATACAATCACTATCAAAGATCAAGGCATCTGGGTTGCAGTTCAGTGAGCCTCAGTAAATTCAGATATTACCTTTTGGCTGTCTTACAACATGCTAAAAAGTAATAAAAAGTTATTTATATAATGATGCAATGATCATAATTGCTTGTTTACTCTGAACTTCTCCACTGCAGCACCACGTGGGATGTCGTCCCTGCCCTCAGGGAAGCCGCTGGGGCCAGCAGACCTGCCGGCAGAGGCTGTGACGGGAGGAGAGACTGGATTGTGTTTACTGATGAGTCCTGATCGAGAGATGGGGAGTGCCAGAGGAAAGCAGAGAGAAGATACACTTTCCAGGCTTTGAAGGATAAGGATGAGTATCGGCTGACAGCTGTGTGATCTGTCTGAGCCTTGCTTATTTTATCAGTCGAATGGGACCATAATAGATCTCTAGTCTCCGAATAAAAATCTAAGTGCATAGAAATGTTGGATATGGCAATTACAAAAGTTGTGGCTTATGGCAAGTGACCACAGGATTTTGGATTTCCAGCCTTCATTTCCTGGGACCAAACTCATCTTGGCAGACTCTAAGGGGTAAAAAAAAAAAAAAATCACCAGCAAGAGTTTCAGTCCTTAAAGATCAAGATGGGGTGTGAGCAGGCTGAAACCAGGCCATGTTATAGAGTATCACTTACCATCTTTATTCTTTCTTGTGGTCACTGAGCGCCTGCTCTGAGCCAGGTCCTGGACCATACCCAGGGGACATCGAGATGAATTAGACCCCTTGAGCAAGATAGCCAACGTTTCTGCTCATGGGCAGTGCATACTTAGTCTGAACATTCACCCACCCTGAAGTTCCCGGGGTGGGGGTGGAGGGCAGGAAGCAAACGCTCTCTATTCTCACTGCTGAGTCATCTCCCCTGACACTACAGCAGCCCTGGTGGAATGGGCTCCATCACTTATTGTCTATGCAATCCTGGTCTAGTTACTTAAGGTCTTTGTGCCTCAGTTTCTTCATCTGTAACAGAGTAAAGCATCTAGCACACAGGGTTATTTTCAGAATTAAAGGTATTAATGCTAGGATAGCGCTTACTTTACTTGCTTACTATCGAGTGCCTGGCATTCAAACGGCATGAGTAGTTATTTTTCAGGGAGCTAATCTCCTGACCTTTCTGAGCTGGCTTGGAGCAGAGGGTTGAGCATCATACCCAGGCCCCATGGCCAGCCCTCCAGGAATCTAGAACAGAACCCAGGAACCAAAGGGTGAAAGAGGAAGAACGCAGGCTTTGGAATCTATGGGTCCTGGGGTGGCACACCAGGGCCTCTGCCTTCTATCTATGTGATCTTGGGGAAATTGCTTCATGTTCTCACACTCCAGTTTCCTTAAAGTTTTCTAGTATCACAAAACGGTGATAACATTTGTATCTTACAGGGGTTTTGTATCATTGATCTATGGTTGTGTTATACACCACAGCAAAATTTAGTGGTTTTAAACCACAACCATTTCTTTCACTGCCAAGTCTGTAGATTGGCAATCTGGTCTGGGTTCAGCTGGTCAGCTCTTCAGCTGGGCTTGGTTGGGCTCGCTCAGGCTCGCTCAACGGCCTTGCTTGCAGTTTGGGCAGTAGCTGCCTGTTGACTGGGTAGCTGGGATAACTGGTCTCACATCTCTTGCCATCCAGCAGTCTGGCCTAGACTTGCTTGCACGGGGCAGTTGCAGGGTCTCCAAGAGCAACAAGAAAACAAACCCGGTGCACAAGGGCATTTCAAGCTTCTGCTTCCACAACACTCTCTACTGCCCCACTTGCCACACTGAGTCTACGGCTAGCTTTGAGTGGTGGAGAAATTGAAGGGAGGAGAATGGGGTCGCTTTGCAATCTACCACAATTGTCTTGAGGATAAGTGGGATAATAGAAGTAGAGAGCCTATTACAGGGCTTAATGCATTACAAGCGCTCAATCATTGTATTAACCATAATCAAATTTCTCTTTTCAAGTTTTTTAATAATAAAGAGGTAGCTGTTACTAATACCCAGACATATTAAATAGTAATTTTAAATGTTTTAGTGTCATCTCACTTTCCTCATCTATATAATGGGATAACCATTCTGGCAGTGTTGACATGAGGATACAATGGGGCAATAACTGTGTAGTATTTGCACAGTGACTTGGCATGGGGAATGCTGTTATTGTTATTTGCATAAAATCTGCGTCTCCTCCTGCATCTCGCACAAAAAGGCAGCTCAGAACTTGATCGCTTTCTGTTTTATTTTCACCCACATCCCACTTTTCAAAAATCCCAAGGCTCAGAGCTGTTTGTAGAGATGCTGCCCCAGGCTGTCCTTTCTTCAGGCACCCAGCGCTTTTCTCCTGAGGTTCTAAGCGGGGCCTCCCTTTGTATCTTGCCCCTTTTCCTCTGTCTCAGCCTTAGGTCTGCCTTGGGGGCTTGCTTCTAGCTGGAGCCACAGCTTTAGGGGCTTCCAAGGCCCTTCCAGGTCAGGGTTACAAAGGTGGGGGTTCCTGGAGCCTCTGTCTGTAATTCTAAATATATGCATCCCAACCCAGCTCTATGCTCAGAACCCCCATCTCTCCGAGCAGCTCTTAAAATAACGGAGCCCCTCTCAACCCTGCACCTTCTCATGGTTTCCAGGGGACCCTGAGCAGCATCTGACAGCTCTTCTGCACTGCCTTACACTTTGGGAAATGCATGATGGTTTGAGCCTGGGGAAACGCAGATCAGTAAATCAGTCCATTCTCAGCTGTGCACCCTGGGAGAGGAGAGCAGAGGCCCAGGGTCTCAAAACCTGCAGGACCCAAAATGTGAGTAAATGTATCTGAGCACCTTATCAGACAAGGTGGGGTCTCTGTGGCTTACATGCCAGCAACCTTGCTTCTGTGGGGACAGGACACAGAAAAAGGGGAGCATGAGTACAAGACAACCCCCTGAGCTGGCTCAAGACTTTCTTTGGACCACCCATTCTTGGGCTGGGTGCTGACAGTGGCAAACCCATTTTTTCGACATGATATCAAGGGTCAGAGAGTTTTAAAACATTTGCTTTGAGTTCAAGGATGGAGCATAATTGATTGGCACGGGTGAGGACAGCCCGGAGACAGGCTGATGCCAGGACCCTGGTTCCAGGATTTCATTAGAGGGGAGGTGTCATGCCAACCTCATGGGCATCAACGAGACAATGTGTTATAAGGCAAACGCAGAGCTAGGGCCCAATAAACGGGGCTCCCACATCCCGTAGCCAGGGAGTCTATAGGGAAGATGGCTAGAATGACACATCCCCCCATCCAGCTTGGACATTTCCAGGGCAGTGCTGTGTCCTACGGTCAGGGAGTGGGCGGGGGGGGGGGGGCAGACCCAAGCAGGAGGCAAATGCTGTGGCTTCTATCATTGCTTGGGCGACGCTGCTGCCATTCCAGAAAGGCTCTAGACTGCGCTTCTCTTGTCTATAATATTGAAGGAGGCCCAGACAGACAGGAACGAGAGAACAAAGGACGTTTTATTTATGATAGAGGAAGAAACTAACAGTAAAAAAAAAAAAAAATCTCCAGGCCCAGCAGGAGGGGGAATGTTTAAATAAACTGGGGAGTCTGCACTTGATGGAATATTGGGCAGCTATTGAAATGTTTACCGAAGGTTTGTAATAACACGGGAAAATGCTCATTCTAAAAAACTAAGTGAAAAAAGGAAGCTACTGAATTGTGTATTCAGCATCATCACACCTAAGCAGAAATCAAACCAAACAAAAACCAGGCATAGGAGAAAAAGACTAGAGGGACTTGCATCACAGTAGGGGTTATCTTTGGGTGGTAAAATTGGGGAGTTTTTTAATGCTTTTCTCTATTTTCCAATTTTTTTTTTTTTTTTTTTTTTTTGCTGTAAGGGGCCTGGTTGACTTAAAGCAGAAAGCAACCTAAACTTAATGTTTGTGTTTTTTCCTAAGAAGTAAGAAGTCTTATTGGGAAAGCGGGATAGAGGACCACAGGGAAGCCAAGGGACCCAGAGGCTATTCTGAGGCTAGGGCAGGAGGTACACACACCCCAGGCTCTTGGACGAGGTCGAGGGAAAACCTTGACCCTGACCCCATGGAGTGATAACTGCAGGCTGATACCCCGCCGGCTTCCTGGGAATTATTTTTACTCATGACCCTAAAAGTATAGACTCTCCTTCTCTCATAGCGATCTTAGGTTACCTCTGTCCAAGAAGCCTCTCTTTTACCAGTATTGGCAAAACTGAATTTTTTCCCTTCAGAGGAGCTGGTCCTCTGTCCTCTCCATGCACCGAGCTGGTGCCTCTGGCAGGCAGCCCTGCATCTCCCCACCCCCCCCACTCCCGACAGCAGGACCAGCCTCCCCATTGCCTGCTCTGTCCGTCTCCTAGATTTCCATTCAGGCCCCTGTTCGTAGCTCATCTTAACAGGGAGGCCTGGTCACACTACTTAAAAGTGCAACCTTTTTCTCCCAGTCTTGGCCGCCCCGCTTCCCTGCCTTTTCTTTGTCCATAGTTCTATTTACTTGTTTATATATTTGCTTTTTACATTGCCTGTTTTCCTCCACTAGAGTGCAAGCTCCACAGGGCAGGAATGGGTTGCACCCCCAGAACCTAGAGCAGGTCCTGGACCAAAGGAAGCATTCTGGATATGTTTGTTTCATGAGTGCATGCATGTATCCTGACCCTCAGAGGCTGGTCTTTCCAGGCCCCCTAACCTTGCTCCATCACGATGGCCCCCACACTTCCATTCCAAGCCCAGCTTTTGAGACCCAGGCTAGTGATGATAAACATACCAGCTCCAATCTCTTGGTAATGGTTACCGGGGCCACTGGGTTGACACAGTTTGGAGGCCACTATCAAGGTTTTGCAGTCTTATGCCTGGAATCATTTACCTGGTCCCTTCCAAGTGCATGCAATGTGCTTTTGCAGTACCCAGTTCCCGCTGGACCTGGAGACCTTCCTTGAACACTACTCAGCTTGGCTGTGGTCTTGTCCCCTGCCTGGTTCCTCACCAGAGGCCTGCCTGGGGGGCCGGGTCTGGTTCCACATGCCCCCAGCTCCCAAATGGGGTTCTCCTCCCAAGCAAACCAACTGGTGTCAAAACACCAGTTCCCGCTGGTGAGTTGAATCCCTGAGGCTGTGTCTCTCACCCTAGGAACCCCTTGGAGGCCAATGTCTAAGGGTCACCCGTTCCCCTGGACCTGGGGCCCATAGCCCGGGGGCCAGGTAGGCCTCTGTGGAGGCTCCAGGATGTCCCAGGGCAGGGACCATAAGGACCCTTGGCACTATTGTCTGCCTGGCGTGCAGCTGTGCAGGGAATCATCATCCTCTCCCCAATCACTGTGGAGATCAACATGCTGTATGTGGAATGCATAGGAGGAGATCTGCCTTGTCCTGAGTAGAGATTAGCACCCTCCAAATCGTGCCCCCGGATGCACCTGGCTTACTCTACATTGAGTTGAGCAGGGCCTAAGGGCCAACCACAGTCCCGGCAGGCTTTTCCCTCCCGGCCACTGATTTTTAGATGTAAACTAAGCAATCTCATCTCCTTAAATCTTAGGTTAGGGATGGTGGCCTTGTGTGGTCCAGTAGACGCACTCTTCTCCCTTCTATGCTAACCTCCTTCTGGTTCTAATTTCATCTTCCAAAAGGCCCTCAGCCTCAGCTCCAGAAGCTGCAGGGTACCCAAGCTCCTGCTGGGAACCACCTTGAACTCAGGAAGAACTTTTTCCATGGCACAGGCAGACAAGGACACACATTGTGAGAAATGGACACCAAAGTCTGAAGTGTCCTCATTTGTCAGGTCCCACCCTGATGTGCCTCCCAGGTCTTTTTCTTCCCTCCATACCGTTTGTCACTTTAGAATTAGCCCCGGCTCCACTGGCTGTGTTCCTATCTATGTAGGCACTTTGGAGATGGGACAGGAGATACAGTAATGGATTGGACCAACTTCTTTCTCTTTCCTCCCAGAGGAACAGGCGCCTTCCTGAGGTTGGAGGAGCTCTTCCATCTCAGAATTTACCAAACCACATGTGCAAGAAAGCCCCGTTCTCCGGATCCTCCCCTAAGCCCTGAAGGATTGACTGGACTGCCCCAGCTCCCAGACAGGAGGGCTGGGTGCTGGAGAGCTGTGTTGCAAAGGATTCTGAGATCCAGGGGAAAGAGTGTAGGGGCCAATTAGCCCTAGGAGAGGGTGGCCCTGGGGTCACACGTCTACCATCCCTGTCCTGAGACTGCACATGTAGGATCAACTGCATTCTCGGTAGAGCACTATGAGAAGATGCACTTTCTCAGGTGACTGATAAGAAAGGATGTCCTCCTCTGTCTTTTACTACATCAGAATTCCATGTAATGAGAAAAAGGAAAGAGGGCTTTGGCAAGTTACTTGGTGAGCAGGAGACCCAGCAAATGGGCAGCTCCAACTTCAGTGTCTATTTCCTTCTTGAAACATGCTCCCTCTGGGCCGGCCCCTAGGGTTCTGCTGGGCTCTTACCTGGTCTTGCCCCAGCCACATCCCTGATTTTTCCCACCTGCGTGTTTGACATATAGAGACTGGCTCAGGTCCAGAGGCGTAAGCTCGAAGGGTCACTGGGGGCCAGCTGGCACCTGGAGCCATAGTTGCATCAAGCTGTGCCCCTGAACTTGAAGGGTCCTAGAATAACCCCCTCCCCCAATAATTCAGATTAGGAGCAAGCTGGTGATACCCCCTCCCCCCGCAGACATGACCACCCCTGCTACAACAAACGCTGTTTCTGATACTGGAGCTCTGCAGCCTACTAAGAGCAAAGACTCATCTAGGACTCCAGGGCCGGTGCAGACGGCGGGGTTTGAACGGCTCAATTCCCAGATTGCCCGATTTCCCAGAAATGGCCCAGGAAGCGGTGAGTCCGGGTCCTCTTTGCCTTCCCATTTTGCATAAGAAGCACAGCGTGAGTGCGTGTGTGTGTGTGTGTGTGTGTGTGTGTTGGGGGGTCCCTAGACCCTGGTCTGCGGCACATGGGGGGCGGGCAAGGTGAGGACGGTGGGCAGGAGGGTGCCCTGCGGGGAGGGGAAGCTCTGCAGCTCCTTGGGCACAAACCTGGGCGAGACGTGGTCGGCCAGGAAGCAGAGGGTGCGCTGGCGCCCCACGCAGTAGATGAGGTCGCCCACCGCGGCGCACTGGAAGGCGGCCGGGTAAGGCGTCCGGAGCGTGGCGCACTCGTACCACAGCCGGGTGCTGGCGCTGCAGCGGTGCACGCTGATGCCCAGGCCGCGGTGGAGGTCGAAGCGGTAGAGGAAGCCGCCGGCCGCCACCATCTCGGCCGTGCGGTCCCTGCCCCCGCCGGAGGGGCCGGCCCGCCAGCGCTGCTCCCGGGCGGAGAAGCGGAGCAGCAGGTAGCGCAGCGTGCCCCCGGTGACGAAGACCTCGCCCGCGCAGGCCGCGGCCGTGTGCGCCAGGGCGAACGCGTCGTCGGGGAGCGGCGGCGCGGGGGCCCAGAGGTCCAGGCGGGGGTCGTAGCGCTCGACCGTGTTCAGACACGCGCCCCCGATGGCGTACAGGTGCCCGTCCAGCGCCACCAGCCGGCAGTGGGGCCGGGCCTGGCTCAGCGGGCACACCTCGCTCCAGATCCCCGTCAGCGGGTTGTAGCAGAAGACGCGGTTGGAGGGCCGGCGCCCTGGGCCCTGGCATCCCGACACCACGAAGAGGTAATTGAAGAGGCTGCAGATGGCACAGCCCCGGGACACCGCCTCGGGGGGCAGACCGGCCAGCGGGCGCCAGACGTCCTGCTCGTCGTCGTAGCAGCAGAGGCGGCCCGAGTCCGCCTGCGGGCAGATGTCAGCCACCACCAGGCGCTCGCGGCCGCGGAGCCTGCGCTGCAGGATGAGCTCCCGCTCCGCCCCGCTCAGGCCGCCGTAGATGTGGGGGCTGCGCAGGACCTGGAGGTAGTTGTCGCTCATCACCTTGTAGGCTGCCTGCTTCAGGGCGTCCAGGTTCTGCTTCTTGGCCAAGGTCAGCACCTCGTAGCAATTGCCCAGATCCAGGTGGACGTCTGAGGCTGAGCCGGGGCCAAGCGGGAGGTGGAAGAAATTGGTGCCTGCCATGAGCTGCACGTGGGGCTCCCCTCTGCTTGCCTGGGGACAAGTCAGGGACCCAGGGCCAGCAGGCAGGACTCCCTGGTCAGGGCGGGGTGCAGCTGGGGCCCTAAAGCCATCCAGCTGAAGCTGCAGCTCTGGGTTCTCTGCAATCTGGAGGAGGCTGTCCTTCCTGCCGAGGCCCTGCGTGGAGCTGGGCAGCATGAGCTGGCAGGAGGTGGCTGGTTCCGCTGCACCTTCTGTGTCATCAGCACGGCCCCCGGAGGCTGCCCCTGGTCCCGGGGGGTCTGTCAGTGGCTCAGGGGTGGGAGCCCCAGCCAGGGCTGCCATCCTGGGGACCAGCGTGCCCCTGGAGATGGCCTGAGAGATGGACTCAACGTAGTAGTCATACACCTTGCCCTTTAGCCTTGGCCTGGTCCCCTCTCCCTTCTCCCGTATGAAATTCTCCTCCACTCGAACCCGGGCCATGGACGAGAAAGTATAGGAGGTATTGGCAGTCCCCTCCTGCTTGTGCAGGGCCAGGCCCATGTCCGAGGCAGCCTGGAGGGCCCTGGCCTCTCCTCTGCTGACCCCCGTCATCTGGGAGAAGACCCAGCTCTGGTACATGCCACTGCTGCCTTCTGAGTGGGCCGTCCAGTACTGCTGTGGGGAGCCCAGCTCCCCAGGCCTCGGCTGCTCAGGGGGTCTGCCATCCCGCCACGGGGCAGGCGTGGCACCCACACAGCTGCCGTTGGCTGCGGTAAGTCCCGCTGGGGAGCACGTGGGTTCACTGCCCGATTGGGGGCAGTGGGAAAGGTCGGGCTTATCACCAACTGCCATCCCGGCTCCCTGGCCACCGCAGCGAGGGGAGTCTGGGCACTGCCCGCCGCACTCCTCACCTGCTCCTTTTCTCCTGGGCTCCCCATCTCTGGTCGTGGCTCCCATTGCCAGGACAGGGGAGCCTCCTGGATTCTCCCAGAGGCAGCCCAGTGGTGCTCCGGCCTCCTGGCTGACCCTCCGGTGTCTCAGACCCCTTGGAAGCGACCTGGAAGAGCCCCGCTGGAGGGCAGGCTGTCCCGAGCCCTCACCTTCCTCTTCGGCTCCTCCCTTGGTGCCGGCAGCCCTCCGTGGAGCAGGCCTTGACCTGTACAGCCTGTAGGCCGCCGTTACCAGGAGCAGGGCGGCAGCGGACAGCACCACCTGGCCGGCCAGTTGCATGTCTAAGTGCCAGGTCTGGGCCTCCGCTCCTCCCGGGAGCATGCTGGAATGTAAAGAATCCGATTACTGATTACCCAATAGAGGCTGGTTCCGGTTCCTGCCGAGCTGAGCAGGAGGGGGTTCTGGGCAGGCTCTGGCCGGCAGTCAGGGAGTCAGAGCAAAGGTGACTTTAAGCTGGCAGAGGGTGACTGCTGGGGCCCAGGCTGGCAGCTCCTCAGTGGCTGGCCTTCTCTCCTACCATCCTTTACCTGGGGGCCTGGGGTCTGCCTAGGGGCAGGACTTGTGGTCAGCCACCTGGGCCAGCTCGGTGGCCAGCAGCTGCGGGATGCTAGGAGTGTCCGGTGGATACACGAAGACGGAGGAAGCTCTTAACCAAGCAGTCACCCGATGCCAGGAAATGCATGGGGTTGGTTATTATTTGTGTATGTGCTTTTTTTTTTTTTTTTAACGTTGTTTGCAAATTAACCGGACTAGGAAGGGTTGGGTGTGGTGAGTCCTGGGGCAGGTGGAGCTGCAGTGGGGGTGGCTCGGGGACTGGGGATCCTCCCTGGATCCTCTCTTTCTTTCCTGTTGGGTCTGCTGGTTCCCATGGTGGGGTTGCAGCGAGGGAGGCTGGAGTCAGGGACTGCAGCCAGACCACTGGACTGGAAGGCCGCTGCCCTCCTCTCCTGCCTGACGCATTTCCTAGGAGAAACTGGCCTTTCCCAGGAGTTTGGACAAACATACCTCATCAGTTCCCAGATTGGGGTGAGACGTGGGACAGATCATCTCCCTCAAAACCACATGACCTCGCGGGGTGACAGACAGAGGGAACACCAGGTCCCCCACCCCCACCCCATGTCATCTACCTGGTTCTGCTACTTACCAGCTGGGGGACATAGACAAGTGACTGCTCCACTTCTCTGTGCCTCAGTTTCCACATCTGAAGAATGGGGCATGACAGCATACCCAGCTTGGAAAGCTGGGCTGAGAACAAAATGGTTAATGCACATAAAGCCTGTAAGACTGAAGCTCCTGGCCATAAAAGCGCGTAAATATTAGCTAGTCTGTCCTCTTTCCCTTCCTCCCCAACTTGTCCTCAGCATCGTCAATATTAGTCACCATCAATAGGCCCTTTTGAAGCCCCTCCCCTCATCAAGGTCCTCCAAGGAAGAGTCCCCAGAGGCCAGTACAGGGTCTCAAACCCCCACTTGCATGGGGCCAGGCAGGTAATGTGAACCTGCAAGGCCGGCCCAGCCCCTGGGGTCCAGGTGTGCTGACCCAGCACTGCCAGATCGGCCCATCCATCTAGAGAAGCTTAGACTCTAGGTAGTGATGTGACCTCTCCCAACTTTTAAATGTTGGCATCTAATAAAAAAAAAAAAACAACAACTTGCCAACCACTTTTTGGGCCAATGGGCATGCGTGCCCAGAGACTGCCCTGAAGCCTTGACTTTATGGCGATGTTCACAGACCTCTATGCTCCTGCCTCGATTTACTCTTCCAAAGAAATCTCCCAATTGCTGCCTGA
>PVIY010050608.1:0-16112 GCA_004026745.1 Myrmecophaga tridactyla
GGGAGAAATTGGAGGAGGCTCGAGTTACAGGATCTGGGTGCCAGGACTCCGGCCCGCCCCGTCTCCCGTCTGCGGCAGGGCAAAGCAGGGCACAGACCTGTGGGCGAGGGCGAGGGGCGGGCGGGGCGGCCCCGACCCCTGCCCCCCCGGCCGCTCTCCCGGGACGAGGAGCGCGTGGCGCCTCGACCCCGCGAAGTGGAGCGTTCCCGAGACGACGAGCACCGGTCCTCCCGGGCCGGGGGCGGCACCACCGGCGGAGTCCGCCTCCTAGAGCAGAGAACCCGCCGTCAGGCTCCCGGAGGCTCGGGCAACCCTCAGGCCCGTCCCCCATCAGACCCTAGAGGCCACGACCTCTCCAGAGGCCCTCCCGGAGCCCCACGGCGCCCTCCCCAAAAAGCCCATCTGTCACCTCCTCCACTTTCTACCACCCCTCCTTCACCAGACCCTTCTTCGTGAGATCTCCCGTAGCTCCCAGGACACCTCCAATTCTCCGCCACCCTTCCCAATTAATGCCAGCAGACTGCACCCTGATCCCTGCCTGCTGCTTCACAAGACCCGACCCTTTCCAGGTCCCTATCTCCAAGCCCCGCCCCTCCAAAGTCCTCAAGCCGCGCCCATCTCGCCATAGACCCCGCCCACCGATCCCGCTCCCAGGCCCTGGCCACCCTCCGCCTACCCGAACCCCGCCCCCCGGGGCGCCCCTCACCCGCGGCGGTACAGGGCCAGCTCGCTGTTCAGCGTCTTCAGCCGCATGCGCAGGCTCCGCTCGGACGCCTTCACCTCCTCGAGCTGCCGAGAGGGCAGAAGGGCGCAGAGGTCCACACCCAGGCCCCGTGCCACCCCCGCGGGCCGTCCCTGCCGGCCCCACCCCTCACCTCCTTAGCCAGGCGGCGGCAGTCCTGGCCGCGGCGGCCGGCTGTCCGGTGCCCGAGGCCGCGCTCTTGCCGCAGCTCCAGCTCCAGGCCGCGCACGAGCCCGCGCAGCGCCTCGGCCTCCTGGCGCGCCGCCCGCCCGGCCAGCGCCTCCTCGCGCGACCGGCCCAGCTGCACCTCCAGCTCGCGCTTCTCGGACGTCAAGCGCGACACCCTGGGGGGAAAGACGCGAGAGAGCCAGCTGGGGTGGGGGACACGGGCCCATCACCCCCAGCCTCCCCACGGAGGAAGAACGCGGTCCCAGGAGTCCCGATCACCATCACGATGGGCGGGGGCGACACGGTCCCACATCCCCCTCCTCCACGGGGGTAGGTACCCCAGAGCCTTTTCCCACCTCCACTTCCACCTCTTGAGGAGGGATCTGGCCACACAACGCCCAGCCACCCCAAGGGGACACCACGCACACGCACCCGTCTCCTCCCACGGGGATGACGGGGTGGGAGAGGGATACAGCTGTGTGTGCTCAGACTCCAAAATATTTCATCAATCTGTCTCTTCCTCTGCACCCAGAAAGCCTAGCCCTGAGGTACAGGCCCCAGCCTCAACCCTGGTCCGGGAGCCAAGTCTCACTCTCTCTCATTCAACCAGAAGCTCTTTCCAAAATGCTAATCTGACCAGGCCACTATGGAGCTCGAACTCTTCCTTGGCCAAATGACGTGTATTCCTGCAGCATTATCTGTAATAGCACAAGACTGGGCATAACCACAATATACATCAATAGAAAACTGGCTGAATCTCGCTGGCCTGTCCACTTGAGGCCACCTAATTGTAAAAAGGAGTGAGAAAAATCTAGCATGTCACCTAACAGGCACCAGGATCAGTATAAACAGTATGTTTAGTATGTCCCTTTTTATACAAAAAAAAGGGGGGGGATTATAAATTATATATGTTCATATTTTCAAAAATATATAGAAGGTTCAGTCAAAAACTAATGAATTTGAGGCAGGCAATGGTGGTTCAGTGACAGAGTTCTTGCCTACCATGCCAGAAACCCGGGTTCAATTCCCAGAGCCTGCCCATGCCAAAAGAAAAAAACTTACGAATTTTTTTAAAACTAATGAATTGTGTGATGTGATTATATTTCAATAAAATTGCATTAAAAAAAAAACACTAATGAAAATAGGTTCCCTGGAAGGAAGGAACAGAGCAGACGGTACAGGGATAGAAACCAGACCTCTCCAAATGCTACGAAAATAATTTATAGAAATAAAAGAAAAGTTAAAATTTAACAAAGTAATCCCTAACATTTTAGAAGAAACTGGTTCAGACCTAACTCTATCAAAGTTGGTGGCATAATGGAGAAAAACTATGTCAAGTGATAAAAACTCACTATTTTATCAAGTGAGATACAGTCTAAGACACAAAGAACTGCAAAGAAATCTTAAACTTCCTTCAGTATTCTTATTAGTAGTAGTTAAATTAGTATTAGTATATTGGTTTGGGATGGAACAAATAAGTAATTATGTTACCACCACTAGAAACTAAGATTTTAAAAATCTGAAAAGACGTACAAATATAAAATCAAAGAGGTTAAGTAAGCCCATCTTTTTGAATATGTATCTACTTTCTGGCTCTTTCCACTAAAAAGGCCCAAGGGCAATGTCAACCCAATGGCAATTCACCCCTAATGACCAAACTGAGGTCTCTAAACACCATTTCCAACTAAAAGAAATCAGAGTTCCCTAGAAAAAATGGCTTAAACCAGTTCTGAGGCAGGGAAGACAGACAGACCAAAGTCTGAGACATATGACATGCCAGAAGCAGGAATGCCATCAGAGACTACTAAAGTCACTTCAAAAGGGGCTCCTTCTGGCCAGAGATAAGAGCATCAAAAAGAATAACAACTTCAAGGAATTATGGATTCATCCTATCTGGGCTAGGCTGAATAATGCCCCCCCCCCCAAAAAAAATAATAGCTATACTCTAAATCCCAGAGACCTGTAAATCCTTCCTTATATGGCAAAAAAAAAGTACTTTGTAGACATGATTAAGAATCAGGAGGTGGGGAGATTAGCCTGTGTTATCAGGGTGGGTCCTAAATATAATCCCTGCAAGGTGGGGGGTGGGGCAGAGGGAGTGCTGACACAGAAGAGGATAGGCGATGTGAGCACAGAGGCAGAGATTAGAGTGGGGCAGCCACAAACCCAGGGATGCTGGCAGCCTTAGACTCTGGAAGAGGAAACAAAGGGCTTCTCCTCTCCTGGGAGTCTCTGGAAGGAGCACAGCCCCACCAAAACCCAGACGTCAGACCAGTGTGGCTGAGTTTGGATCTCTGTACTCAAGGACTAGGCAAGAGTATAATTTCCATCGTTTCAAGCCACCAGGCACACGGTGATTTGTTAGGGCAATCCCAGGCCTCTAGTACATCAGATAGGCTAAAATTCACAGGTTCCTAATGCTCTGAAAAACAAAACTCACTCATCTCCATAGAGGATGTGAGGGGACCCACTCATTATTCTGAACTGATAAAAAGTAAATAAAGGAAGACTCAAACATTGATCACAGCTTTCCAGTAGGAAATGTACTTCAGTAAAATCAAACAGTTGATAAGAGAACGTTTTGCTTTATTGAAAAATTCCAGTTAACTAAAGCCGAGGAAGAATTATAGAATAATACATAAAAGACCCATATCCCAACTATATAAAGAACTCCTGGAAATCAGTAAGAAAAAGACAACTAAAAGAAAATAGGCAAAATATGTGAATAGGCAGCTCACAAAAGAGGAAATTCAAATGGCTACTATGCAGATAAAACGGTGCTCAACCTCATTAGTAATTCGGAAAATGCAAATTAAGACCACCAAGAGATGCCACCAACTGTTACATCCACCAGTTTCAATGTTATCAGGCAGGGCTTCAAGCTAGCACACCTTATGGAAAGCACTTCAACTCCTGAAAATCTACCCTAGAAACACGAGCATTTACATCAAGATGCATGTTCAAGGAATTTCATTTGTATAATACCCCACAATTGTAAGTAACCAATAGAAGAATATTTAAATAAATGGCCTTGTACTCAGTCAATGGAATAATACATAGCAATGAAAATGAATCAACTGCACATGGCTTCATGCAACTGCAGAGATGAACCTTAAAAATGTTAGGCAAAATAATCTAGACACAAACAAGTACATACAGCATGATTCCATCTGTGTAAAGTGCAAAAAGAGACCAAATTAATATTATTTAAGGATGCAGAGTTTGGTGGCAAAACCATAAACAAGGCAAGAGATTGAGAACCAGAGCATCTGGCAGAGGGGTTACCTTGGAGGGGCTGGAAATTGAATCATATCCCCCCAGAAGACATGCTCAAGTCTTAATCTACGTCCCTGTGGGCAGGAAACCATTTGTAAATAGGACCTTTTAAAGATGGTTATTATTAGTTAAGGTATGGCCAAACTGAAGCAAGGTCTTACTCCGTAGAACTAGAGATCTTATAAAGAAGCAATATGGACGCAGGAGAAGAAGTCTGAAACTAGAAGACAGTAGAAACCAGAAGAGCAGACACAGGGAGAGTGACCGTGAGATGGAGGACGGCCAGCACCCCCATGCTCCCAACTCCAGGAGAAAGGAGGACCTGCTGACAGCTTGATTTTGGACTTTTAGTCTCTACGCTGTGAGCCAGTAAGTTCTTGTTGTTTAAGCCAAGCCACTGGGTGGTATCTATCACTGAAGTTCCGGTAAACTATGATAGAAGGGGAAGGATGGGTTTCTTCTAGCAAAAGGCATGAGAGGCAATGGGGAAATGGCCACTTTTGATTTCCTAATCTGGGTAGTTGTTAGGTGGATGTTGACTTTATGATCATTGGATAAACTGCAAATATTTTATTTTACAATCTTTAATTTATGTGTATTACATTTCACAATAAGAAAGTTAAACAGTGAGAAACAGTGATAATTAGGGGCAGGGAGGGGGTGGGAGGGGGTCTGGTCAGGGCAGTGGATGTTTCAAAGCTCCCCAGGGGATCCTAAAGTGCAGCCAGGATGAACAGCTGCTTTGGGTGAAAGGCTGAAGGATACTTTCTAACAGAAGGATCCAGCCTTCAGCATCCAAACTCATCAGTCTCAACGTCACCTGCCACCACGTGTCCCGATGGAGAAGAATACAGCACTGTCGAGGAAGGTGTCTTGCTAAAAATCTGAATCCCAATCTGGTTCCACCTTCAGGTTTAATGAGCATTTGATAGGGCGTATAGGGACAGAGGAACATGTGAACCAACACAGTGATAAGCTCAGCCAAATCCCGGGTGTGTGTAGCTCTACAGGACAAACAACCTGGCTTCTTCCGGAAATAAGTAGTGTTAAAAAAAAAAAATGCAGGGGAAGCTGGGGACTGTAAGAGATGAAAAGATATTTCAGAAACAAATCAACAAATTGTAATTAATAGGTGGCCATGATTGTATACTAATTTTCAAACAAACCAATTTTGAAAAGATATTTGTGAGATAGAGAAGTGTGAAGATGTAAGCACTGGGTACCATGTGGAATTACAATGACAAGGAATTTAGATTTAGATTACAATTTAAATTCAAATTACAATTACAAGGAATTTTTGTTAACTTTTCTGGGTATGATATGTGCTTATGCTTCAAAAATATCATTATATGTGAAAGATATATATTGAAGTGTTTAGGATGAGTTATGCTATTCAGAAGATGAGAGGAGTTAGATAAAACCAGATGGTCAAAAGGAGGATAACCACTGAAGCAGGGGTGGGGGGATGAGGGTGGAGATGGGGGCAAGGACATGTGCATTTATATTACTGCCTACTTTTGTGTGTTAGTGTGTGGTTGGAATTTTTCCTAATAAAACATTTTGTTTGTAAAAATAATAATGATTTAAAAAATACAGTTAATAAAACCCATGGATCCCCTGTACTCTCCAAGGTGCTTCTATTGGACTCCTGCCCAGCTTCGCCCCTCCTCTCCTCCCACCTCCCTCTTCCTCGGTGCTCCAGACAGAGCTCTAACTAGGGGTCCTTTGCCAATGCAATCCCCTCCTCCTTCCTGGCAGGAATGACTCCACTCATCCTTCAAATGTTACCTCCTCAGGGAAGCCTTCCTGTCCCTTTGTCCTCTGCCTTCTTAGCTCTCTGTATATTTCCTTCCTGGCACCAACCACTGCAGAACTGGCACCTATCGGTGCGATGATCTGCTTTCTGTCTGAGGACAGAGTCTCCATCTGTCTGGGTCACTGTGCAAGAACCGGGGCTCTGCTGCCAGGCTGTTTGCCTTCAATCCTTTACTCCAATTATTACAAGCAGGGTGACCTTGCGCAGTTTCGCTTAACATCTCTGGGCCTCAGTTTCCTTATCTTTGATAGGGATGATGATATTGCTTGATAAGGCTATAGAAGCTATGAAGAGTGCTTAGACCATGGGGAGCACAGTAAGTGCTCAATGAATGTTAACTAGTGCTGGGCAGTATGCTTTTTCATGCAGTATGTCTGATAAATGATGGATGTGTTGGACTCTTCCCAAACTCCCTAACTCCAGGTTGGCAGGAAGAAGGTGAGGGGCCACTGACCAGCTGTGCCATCTCAAGTCAGCCTCTTGCATTTGGGGCAGGGTCGCCACCTTGTGGCCAGCCTGGGGATCACACTCCCACACACACACAAATACACATACACACAAATACATATACACACTAGGCAGATCCTGAGGCTGAAGCTGGTCCTGCCACCCATCCCAGCCTCCCCACTGCTGCTTTCCTGCCTCACACCAGTAGGGTGCAGCCCAGGTCCTCCCAGAAGATCCCCAGGACCCCCCAGCCCAACAAGCAGCTCCCACTAAGAGGGAAGGAGAGGGCTGATCCTACAGGTGGGCACTTTTGTGCTTAGCCTTGTGCTGGTATCAGAGAAATAACAGGGGCCCAGGGCAAGATGCCTGCCAATACTCAAGGCCTGGTTCACTGTGTGACCTGGGGTTAAGTTCCTTACCCTCTCTGGGCCTCAGTTCCCTCCTCTATAAAATGCAGATGGTAACAGTGCCTTCCTCCTAAGGTGATCATGAGGATTAAATGAATTACATCATAAAGCACCGAGCAGAGTCCCTGGCACACAGTTAAATACTCAATAAAGATTAGATGATATGTTATTATTCATAATAATATTTTAAATCCTCCTCAATGAGCCAGGGCTCCTTCAGGTTAAGAATGAGTCCCTAATTCTGTTCCCTGACAGCCTACAGCATACAGCAGGCATCCAATAAATGTGCTGAAAGAACAAGAGTCTGGGCGGGCCATGGTGGTTCAGTGGCAGAGTTCTCACCTGCCATGCCAGAGACCTGGGTTCGATTCCCAGTGCCTGCCCATGCAAAAAACAACAACAACAAAAAAAAGAACAAGAGTCTGCCACCTTTACTTTCTTCACTTCGCTTTTAGTCCCCTTGTCCTCCACATTCCCACCTCTGCACATGCTGTTCCAGCTTCCTCGAATGCTCTTCCCCACCCTCTTTGTCTGACCCAACTCAAGACCCCACCAGCTTCCTGTGACAACTGCCACAGCACAGGCTCCCTTTCCTGCCTAACCCCATCTTATGTGTGGTGATGTACTCGGGTGGTCAAGTGATTAACATCTGTCTGTCCCCTGGGCTGGGCACTACAGGAGGGCATGGAGGGGGGCCAGCATCACAAGGGCACTGGGTGTAGGTGGAGTCAAGTGCATTTAGCTCGACCTCCCACCATCTTTACTCATGCTAGAGTAGTCCTTCCTTACCAGGCAGAGCCGGGTCCCCCCCTCGGAGATCCCCAACCCTGTCCCCTCAAAGCCACCACTGTCTTCTGACATGTCTGTCTCCCCCACTGGACTAGGAGTCCCAGGAGGACAAAGGCCAGGGCCGCATCGGTCACCCCTGTGTCCCCAGCACAATCCAGCACTGGGCCAGACCCAAAGGAATAGCTCACAATAAACAGTTGGTGAATGAGCGGCAGCTGTGCTCCCAGCAGCGCGTGCTGGGATGGGGCCCACCCCGGCCACCTGTCCCTTCTGGACTCACTGCTCCCGCAGGTGCCAGATTTCACTGCTGGTGTCCCGGGTGTCCTGGCCATCCAACCCTCGAAGGCGGCCCAGCTCCTCCTTCAGTGAGCGGATGATGCCCTGCAGGACCACGGGGTCTGGTTTGCCCTGGTACGGGAGGGGCAGCGGGTAGTGAATCCTAAGGGGGATTAGAACCACGGCATCTCAGAAACCAAGAATCCACCCAATGGTTACTTCCAGATCCTGAGAGCCTCAGCTTGCAAAACTGCACAATTCCAAAGACATCATGTGCCTGGCTTAAGTTCTGAAAGCAGCTGCAACTCCTTTCCTACCCCTGTACCACTTTCACTGGCCTGCTCCCCTAAGATCCTCTCATACAGCAATTCTGAAATCACTGGGACTAAAGGCCCTGAAAGAGCCTGGAGTGACTTCCCTCTCACACATGGCTGGAGGGATCAAACACTGGTATCGGGTTACTTGCAGCCAAGTGCAATCCTAACTCAGAATCTGCCATGGGAGATTCCAGTTGGCCTGGCCAGGGTCACCCTTTGTCTGGGAAAGGTAGGGCATCCTGGTTAACATCCCACCAGATCATATTCAGGGGTGGGTAATTTCCCACTACAAAATCCAGAAGCTAGTAACAAACATGGCAAACATCGTCCCCTGGCTACTGAACGGCCATTCCCAACCTCTTCCTCCTTTGCTGCCTCCCAATGGAAAGGCTAAAAAGCCAGATATTCATTTTCCCAGCATTCTGAACAGCTAGGGAAGGCCATGTAACCATTTCTGACCAATCAATATTATGGGAAATCTGTCAGAGAGCTTTGGGGAAAGCTTTTGTTCTTCTGATAAAAAGGGCAGATGCAATTAGCAAGCACAGCCCTAGTCCCCTTCCTTCTGCCCTGATATGTATGCAGCTATTCTCTGACCATGAAGTGAGGAAGCCAAAAAGCCAACACAGTAAGGATGGTGGGGAGGACAAAGAGAGAGCCCTAATGGAATTTCTGAGCAACACCCACTTACCGTAGACATCATGTTATGTGAGAAAGATAAACTCGTATTTGTGGAAGCATTGATAATTGGCTATTTATTATTGTGGCCAAACACAATAATAAACGCTACACACCCCAACACCCAAGACTCCAAAGGCAATGCTTAGCCAACATCCCCACCGGACCCTGGTGCCAGGGGTGCCTGTGGTGTCACTGCATCCTCTCCCACCCTGCCCACCAGTCAGGGCCTGGAGCCAGCCCCTTGCCCCACCTGTCAAACTCCACGGAATAGATGAGGATCAGGTAGCGCTTGGAGTTGAGCTGGGCCGATCGTGGGGCCAAGGGGCCTGGGCGGCCCCCCATCTTGCGACTCCGCAGGGACTCCAGGTCAGCGAAGGTCAGCAGATCCAGAGTGACCGACTCACTGCTCTGTCAGGAGAGGAGGGGAGGAGCTGCCACAGCCCTGACTCGGAGCACCCAGAGCACAAAGCCCATTGCACACAGTTGCATTCTCTCCTAAAAAACTGATGTAAGGAGAGATCAGGGTGGCCCTGAGCCTGGAGCTGGCATGACAAAGTCCTCAGAGGGCGAGACTGGAAAGAACCAAAATGTGCAACCACAAGGGACAGCTTAGAGCTGCTGTTCTCCAAGTGTTATCTGCAGACCCCTGGGGGCCCCTGAAAAACATGAATACACACATCCAAATGGCTTCTCAAATTCAAACAGGATAAACCCAAACAGACCCACATTGCAGCAAATTATAATCAAATTGTTGAATCCCAAAATAAAGAGAGAATTCTGATAGATACAAGAGAAGCAAGGTGTCATGCACAAGCAAACCTCAGTCAGATTAAGTGCCAATTTCTCAATGGAAACCATGGAGGCAAGAAGGCGGGGGGTGACATATTTACAGTGCTGAAAGCGAAAAGATGCCAACCAAGAATTTGGTATCTGGCAAAACTTTCTCTCAAAACTGAGGGAGGGATTAAGACATCCTCAGATAAACAAAAGCTGAGGGAGTTCACCACCCCCAGCCCAGCACTACAAGAGATGCTAAAGGGAGTTTTGCAGGTTGACAGGAGAGGACACAAGACAAGGGACCAAAGCTGCATGAAGAAATAAAGATCTCCAGGGCAGGCCACGGTGTCTCAGCAGGTAAGAACGCTTGCCTGCTGTGCCCGAGGACCCGGGTTCGATTCCTGGTGCCTGCCCATGTTAAAAAAAAAAAAAAAGAAATAAAGATCTCCAGTGGGGTAACAACATAAGTAAATATAAATACCAGTCTTATGTATTTTGGGTTTGTAACCATACTTTTTACTTCCTACAGGATTTAAAAGGCAAATTCATAAAATGAAATGATAAATCAGTGGTTTGGGTCTCATAACGTACACACATGTCATTTGTGACAATAACTACATAAAGGTAGGGGGACAGAGGGCCCGTAGGAACAAAGTTTGTATATACTGTTCAAGTTGAGTTGGTATCAAACAAACAAGATGGTTATAGACTTAGGATGTTGCATATAAGCCCAACGGTAAGTACAAAAAAAGTCAGAGGATATGCAAGCTCACAGAGACAGAAAGAAGAATATAGACTGCCAGGGGCAGGGAAAAGAGGGGATAGGAAGTCAGTGCCTAACATTATGGAGGTGGGAACATCATAGTAATGGAGGGTGATGAGGGAAGCGCAACATTACGAGCTTGGGAGTGGTTGAAATGGGAAAGTTTACACTATATATATGTCCCCACAATTAAAAAAGAAAAAAGGCAGCAAAAGAGACGAGGATAATTAAATGCAATACATGATCCTGGATAAGATCTAAAAGGAAGGAGAAAATGTTCAAAAGGGTGGTACTGGAGATACAAAAGAACTGGCATACAAACTGTAAACTTCATAGCAATGTGAAATAAACTTGATAACTGCCCTTAAGGTGGTTACATAAGTGAATGACATCCTTGATTTTAGGACACGCATGTGACAGCGTTAGGTGTTCAAGCACTATGAGGTATACAGGTCCCCACACTCAAGTGTTCAGAAAACAGATTGATAGCTAAATAGATAGATGGGTAGATGAGTAGATGGATGGGAGAAAGAAAAAAAGAAAAGAAAATCAAAGAAAAGAAAAGAAAGAAACTACAAATGTGGCAAAATATTAAAATTGGTGGATCTGGGTATCTGAGTAACTAAAGGTATATTGGAGTTCTCTGGATAGAGTTTGTATTATTTGTGCCCCATAAGTTTGAAAGTATTTCACAATAAAAAGTTTAAAAAGCTTAAAAGATTCTATATAGTTATCGAAATAGCATCCCTGTCACTCTAAGTTCTAACCCTGCTTTTTTTCTATTAATATTTTTTACTACCTAACATTCACTCATCCTTTCTGTTAATTGCCTGTCTCCCCCAATAGAATCAGCCCCACAAGGGCAGAGACTGTCTCTTTTCCTCACTGTATCCCCAATGCCTATAAAAGTACCTGGTACACTGTGTGCTCAGTAAATATTTATCAAACATGAAATGAAATGAGAGCCATAACCACTGATGTAACTAAATACATATGAAATATTGCTTAATTGTTAAAAGATGGGTTGCATAATACCATCAACTATATAATACATAGCTGCAAATACACATGCACACACACACACAACCACACGTGTGTATATGAATAGAGAAAAGGTCTAAAATGATTTTCACCAAAATATAACAGGAATGAGTAACGGGAGCAAAGTGATTTTTACTTTCTTCTTGAAACTCCTCTGTGACCTAAATTTTCTTCATAAAGAATAACTATCATTAGAATAGATATAAGACAATAAAGCCATTTACATATGGGAAAAAGACAGCCCTGTCCTTTCCATGAAAGAGAGGGCAGAGGGCCTTGCATACATCGGATGGGGATCTACCCCCCAGGAATCCAGGGAACAGAACCCCCAGGCCCCTGCCCTGGCCCCTACCTGGGTGAGGGCCGACTCCAGCATGTTACAGAAGATGCTGAACTGTTTGAAGTTCCCTGTCTTGTGAGTCAAATCTTCGATGACTGGATGGGGAGAAAAGTCCCTCCTGAGGTCTGACCACTTGTCCAGTCCCAAGGCCAATAATTCAAGTTCACCAAATCTCCCTGACCCCAGGACCTCTGGCTCAAGGGAGGAGCCCTGCATCCCCTCCCACTTTGGACGGCTTCTGGCCAGGTAGAAGAGGCCAATGTTTTCTCTCTAGGGTTCTGGGAGAAGCAGATCAAGGGAGAGGAGAGGAGAACCCACCCCAGGCAGGCACACTCACAACTGGCATCGAACTCGCCCCGCCACTGGTCAGCTGTCATCCGGTCCTCCACCTCCAGCTCCAGCACTTGCCCAGAAACTACCACGCGGACGGCATGCTCCACACCTCGGAAGACGTAGTCCACCTGCAGGCCAGCTGGCTGGTCCATGGCCAGGATCGCTGAAGAGGGGGATGAAACAGAGACCCTGAGACCCGAGAGTCCAGCTCAGGAGCTGGGAGGCCAGAATTCATAATCTGCCTTCATCATTTACCAGCTGTGGCGCCTTGAGAAATGATGTTACCTCTCTGTGCCTCGGTTTCCTCATCAAGAAAATGAGTATAATTACACCACCTCACAGGGTTGTTATGAAAATTAGTTAGATAATATATGTAGAAGCATTTAAAACTCTGTCCTGTACAATACTTGCTAGCTAAAGAATATATGATTACTGTGCCAGTTTGAAAGGATTATGTACCCTAGAAAAGCCATGTTTTAATCCTCATCCATCTTATGGAGGCAGTTCTTTCTTTTAATCCCTATTCAGCACCGTAGGTTGGAAGCTTGATTAGATTATCCCAGGGAGATGTGACACACCCAACTGTGGGTATTAGCCTTTGATTAGAGGGAGATGTGACTACACCCATTCCAGATGGATCTTGATTAGTTTACTGGAATCCTTTAAAAGAGGAAACATTTGGGGAAGAGCCATGAGAACCACGAGGCCAAGAGCCCAAGCAGCCAGAGACCTTTGGAGATGAAGAAGAAAAACACCCCTGGGGAATTTCATGAAACAAGAAGCCTGGAGAGAAAGCTAGCAGACATTGTCATGTTCACCATGTGCCTTTCCAGCTGAGAGAGAAACCCTGAACTTCATCGGCCTTTCTTGAGTGAAGGTAACCTCTTGGTAGTGCCTTAATTTGGACATTATGGACTTGTCCTAATTGGAACATTTCCATGGCCTTAGAACTGTAAATCTGCAACTTAATAAATACCCCCTTTTAAAAGCTGTTCTGTTTCTGGCATATCACATTCCAACAGCTAGCAAACTAGACCAATTACCAACAAGGGAATTATAATTAATATTATTGATGATTAGTTTATTATTCTTCCTTATACCCATTATATATTTACTATTATTCATTCAGCAAACATTTATGGAGAAAAATGAAGCTAGAAAGAAGGAAAGATGGGTTGGGGTGGGGTACAGCAGAGATTTTAAATAAGAAAGTTCAGAGAAGCCTCCCCAAGAAGGTGACATTTGGGCAGGGACCTCTCTGAAGGAGATGAGGGAGCAAACCACATGGCTCTCTGGGAAAAGTTCTCCACTAAGGGAACAGCCAGGGAGGGCTATATAATACATTATCCAGGATACACTTAAATCCTTTACATTGACTTGATTTTATTCTTAAGGCTATTGTGAGGATAAGTACATTCTCTTAGCCTAAAGAGTGAGTACACACTGTTAGTTCCATGAGGAAATTGGAGAGAGGGTCAGGCCCTCTGGCCTCAGCCCAGGACTCTTGAGTAGTGGTTCTACATGGGAGCCTTGGGCTGCTGGTGTTCATATCCAGGGTTCTGCTGCGTGCCCTAGGGCAAGTTATTTAAGCATTCTGTGCCCCCATATACTTCATCTGCAGAGTGAATGCTGTCCTAGGTGCTCAGGATGCAATGAGAAGACAGATTATGACCCTGCTCTTGAGCAGGGGGAGGGGGTGGGGGAGGAACAGGCAGATGTATAAAAATGCTAAATGCTTGCAAGAGGGGTGCTGAGGGGGTGGGGGAAGTTTTATCTTTTAGCTAGAGTGGCCAGGGAAGTCGTCTGAGAGCAGAGACCTGGAGGGAAGGAGGGAGGTGAATATCAGGGAGAAAAGTGTCCAGGCAGAAGGGACGCTCAGGAAAAGGCTCAAAGGTGAGATATTTCTGGTTTGCGCTAAGAAAAGAAAAAAGAGGTCAACGTGGCCACAAGAGTGAGCGAAGGAGAGAGGGGTAAGTGATGTAATCAAAGATGTAACAGGGGCCAAATGAAGTTCACACAGGCCTCTGTAAGCCCAGAGGAGGACAACAGGACCCATCTCTCTGGGCTGTGAGGATTAAGTGAATCAATTCTGTTTAAAATCTTGGAGGAGGGTGGGCCACAGTGGCTCAGCGGCAAGAACGCTTGCCTGCCATGCCAGAGGACACGGGTTCGATTCCTGGTGCCTGCCCATGTAAAAAAAAAATCTTGGAGGAACTGAGCCAGGCCTGACACACAGCAAGCACTCAATACATGCTGACACCACCATCATTATTGTTATTATTATGAATTTGTTGTTTCTGAGATTGAAAAGGACCATAAAGGCAAGTCAAGCCTATTCATCTTTCCCATCTCACTCCAGTATACAAGATGGGGAAACTAAGGCTCAGCGAGTAAAAGGGCCCTGACCAAGGCCCCACACTGCTCCAAAGACAGAGCCCCCCAGGGCTGCCCTGGGTCATGGAGACCTCACTGATGCCTGGGGCTCCTTTTCTCCCCCATGATGTCTTATCCTCACCCTTTCCCCTGGAAGCACTTATTGAATCTAACCTGGGAAAATGTAATGTTGTAAGGGAGTAAAGGAACCCTGAAACTCTAGAGCAGTGATTTTTAACCTTTTTGGAATCCTTTGAGTCCTTGAGAATCTAACTATATCTTTGAACCCCACCCTCCCTCCCCCCAAATATATGAATAGGCCCACAACATGTGCAGGTAATTTCAGGGGCTCTCAGAATACCCTCAGGCCCATCCAGGGGTCAACTTTCTCAGAGGCCCAGGGAGCATGACCTGAGCGCCCCAGGCGTCCTAACAGGCACTTCTTAGTCTCAACTGTATTTGAGAGAGGGATCTCTACTACTTTGAAAGATCTGATAAAATCTGTGGACTCCTCCCCTGGAAAATACAAACTCGCGCAAATGTGCTTTCATTCTCAGGAGGTCCAGGGGTCCGGGTTGATAATCCCTCATCTAGAAGCAAACGAATCACCGCACATTTCAAAATACCCCTGATCCCTCCGCCCCCAATGCGGTGCCTGGCAGCGCCCGCCTGGTCCAGGCCCCGCCCCCCGCCCAGACGCTGTCCGGTTACCAAGGCGACGGGAGCGCCCCTGGAACATCCCGGAGCTTCGGAGCATCACCGCTCCCAGACCTGGGACCCAACTCTGCGTGCGTATCCGAGGGGGGAAAGGACCCACTCCCAAGCGGGCCCCGCCCCTCTCCTTGGCCATTTCCCCACAGAAGCCTCACTCTCACTCCGCAAGTAGCATCTACCTGCCTGATGTCACCAGCTCCCACCTGAATCCCCAGATTTAAGCCTCCCAATAGTCTGCCCGAAGTCAACCCTCTCCTTACATATACACGCCTACTTCACCTCCACAAATTTCTTCCGCTTCCCTTCTCTGGGCAAGTCCTAAGCACTCCACAATGGCTGATGGAATAAATTCCACGCCCCTGCCGGCTCGACCGGCGCTCTCTGGCCCTAGCTCCCCACCACTCACTCCGCAGACCGCCACGAGATTCCCCCACGCTGTCCCTCCTCTCCCTTCCACAGAACCTCCTCCCCTCCGTATTCCAGCCCGGTCCCCTTGCGCTAACGTTCCCGAAAACCAGCTCCCCTCCCCTGCCCAAAGTCTCTTATTTCCAGATTGGGGGGTGCAGCCGCCGTCCTCTTCTCCCTACACCAGCCCCCCCATGCTCTCCTGGGCTGCCTCCAGTCTATCTGGGTTCTGCCCCCTTTTTTACTCAGGGTTCTACTCCACACACAACCCACTTTCAATCTATGTTCCGTCTTCCCCATATTTCACCTGGATTCTGCTCCCTCACCAAAGGCGTGTAAGCCCTCGCATTTCCACCTCTCATCCCCGCGGAGAGTCCTCCTTGAACAACCTCCTCCCCAACTCCGGGACTCCCCAGGCCCTGTACTCCGCCCGCCTCCGCCTGCCCC